>CATQJL010000112.1:60324089-60404948 GCA_958299035.1 Cylicocyclus nassatus | reverse complement strand
AGTGGGATTTTCGGGGTTTTGTGCAACTCTCGACTTGATATTGGGAATCAAGGATACGAAAAGGCTCCGAAACGGCAAAAACATGGAAGTCGCGAATTTAAGGGGACGCTGCCTTCAAAAGAGTCCGTTAGCCAGCGCTCGCTGAAAGAAATTATTTTCTGAGCGTTCGCAGAAAATGCTGTATTGTTGCCTGCTGGCAGAATATGCAACAGTAAAGGAAGTACCGCTCGCTGAAGATTCAGCCACTCCCCAAAATTCTGCTGACCGTCTGCAAAATAGCGCGAGTTTGCGGACAGCCGCCTGCCCCCGGCTATTAGCTGAGCGGTTGATTCTAGCCGCTCGGATGCATTGCAATCGCTTCTTTTCCCACACCGCACAAAAAGTACCGCTATTAATTCTTGAGAACGCGCACGCATCGAGTCTGTCAAGCAGTCAGCATTCATATCAATAGCTCACTGATGCTGGTCTGAGGCCCCGTAATATCAAATCAGGTCCGCCTTAGAGGATATGAACTGATAGAGGGATTACTACGGTCCTCAGCTCTTTGTCTGCTTGTAATTGTCAGCAAAATTTCAAAACTGATATCTTTGAAATGGTAAAATCTCATTCACTCTCTAGATGCGCTTAATAATTTGGAGCCTTTAAATTTGAAAACTTCTCAGTTTTTGGTGCCATAATCGTTTCTGTTAGAAGGGTTCGGAAAGCTTGTTAGGATAGACACTAAAAGTTTGCAACTTTTCAAAACAACTTTTTGCTTGATTTTTTATCGTCATCCTGTCGTGGCGTAAAAAAGTAATAAGGTGAGAAATGACCATTGTCTGTGCTTAGTTTGAGGTACATTTTGCTACATGGTAAGAACTAACTTGTTCACGCCAACGAATGTCGACCTTTATCCAAATAACTTTCCAACTATCCAGCATCCTTTGTGCTCCCTACACCTTAAATCCTTCATAGATAATAGATAACTTTTTATTCTCAAAGTCTGCTGTATTCTAATCCGGAAAGGAATTTTATTGCTAAGCGTCTGCCTGCAGGCTCGCTTTCACTGAAAATGGGACTATTTACATTTGAACACAATAAGTATTAGATGCTTTTTATCAGCATGTATTGATATGTCGCGTCATGATACCCTTAATTGTAATTGTTGTTGTTTGCCTTATTTAGTATTCTAAAGCAAGTACATTGTATAGCCCCTGAGGTCTAAAGATTTTGGATATGACAGCTTTCTTAAGATTTCAACACTACAAAAGCTTTTGCATTCCCAGCTTTTGATTGTTGTTGCAAACGAAATAATGTTTGCCGAATAAATATGGGATGAGTAGTATATTCAAGTACATTATTGCCAACTCTTTATTCAAATTTCATAGTTCACTTTGCTGAGCATCCGTTTCGCAAACGCAGTCGCAATGATCGCCGTTCAACACACTGACACCGAATTTTTTCCCCTAGAAAACAAATTCGTAACAAACTTATTGATGTACGCATTATCGAAGAAAAACTAAGGCTTTGTTTGTTGCTAAAGAGTCTTAGAAACGATAGTGATTTATTGTGGCTATTACTCTTTCCTGACTGTTTTACACGTTCATTAGACTTGGCTGATGGGTGGGCTTGCTTCCGACGAAGTAGGCACATTCAGACAGCTTTCTTTCAGCTGATCCGACAAGGAAATTTTAAGAGCAAAACACTGTCACCAATCTCATGTAGGTCGATGTGGTTTCCAATTTGTCTTGTTTGTGCATTGGTCTTTGTACTATATATTCGAATTTGGACATGCGGAAACAAACCCATTGCACATGCTGATAGCAGTGGCGTACCCAGGATTTCCGCTCGGGGGGAGGGCGACAAAAATTCTTTTCGAATGAAGGTGCGTGGCGTGAGCCACCACTCCGAAAAAATTTTAGGGGTGCTTCTCAAAATTTTTGCGGGCCGAGAAAAATTTTTTACAAGGCTAACTTGAATTTTTAAATATTTTTAAAAAATTATTTTAATTATTAGGTTGTCCCATAAGTCTTTTCATATCTGGCTTTCCAGCAACATAGATCAGTTCTTCTTGAACCTCCAGCAGAGTGCAAGGTACCATTCGATAGAACAAAGCAAACTCTACAAGATAGCATTGAAAAGTTCGTAAACGTTTGATCTACAACAAGTTTTAGGCCAAAATAAAAAAATTTCCGAATTCCCGAAAAAACGAAAATTGTCATATCTCAGTTCAAAATAACTCTGCAAATTTCAATTTCCCACTTTCTCAAGCATATACTCTCTTCATCGGATATTTATTCATGCACTTGCTGCATTTTTCTAATGGCTAGAAACCAAGAAAGAAATAATGCGCTCAATTTTCAAACTTTGCCTGTATCAGTTCTGTGTTCACCGAAAATAGACGATTATATAGTTTATCCACTCAGAATTACTGCCACAAATTTACAGCTTACTAGGTAACTTAATTCTCGAGAAAAATCAAATTGAAGGTTCGAATATGAAAAGACTTATGGGACAACCTAATATTTACAATTATAAACAAGTTCCTTGCACATTTTTATAACCCATATAAGTAACTTTCAAAAATTTAGCGACCCATTCTCGGGGGGGGGGGGCACCTCCCCCTCGGTACGTCACTGGCCGATAGGCACTGCACATTTCAAAGAGATTTCTAATAGTAATCAAGGAAAAATTGCCTGCCGCCTGCACGAAATTCTGCACATGAATCTGCTGCCAAAATTATTACAGTTGAGAGCTTCACTGGCGAACATCACCCAAAGTACTACCATAAAGAAAAGTATGAACTTCATGTTATTGTTCCTAAAATGATAGTAAGACTCAGTGAGCAGTCCTCCAAGACCACACTTGTGCATTTCAGAAAATATGCCAATGCAGAGATACAGGATCACAAAGAACCGTGAATTTTCATATAGCAAGTAAAGCAAAATATTGGGTAAGTCTGCGAGTTTATCGCTTTTCTCTTCCCCATCCTACTGAGTAATAGAAACTGAGAAGTGCAATTGGATAATGTGCAAAAATCAGAAGGGTGTCATTTTTACTCTGTGAGCTATAAACCTACTTTCGAGGGGAAAAACCTTCGCAGTGACACAATAATATAATTACTGAGAGCAGCGCGAGTGAGGTTAATGAACTTACCGGTGAGCTGCATTCTTTATGCAAGCAAAAGCAATATCTTTTTGCACTTTTACGAATCTGTAAGGGAATGCCTGGGCGAAAAAAGCAGTGAAGCTTAAAGTATCCGCCTACTTTTGAGGGAAAAAGCTTTCGCAGTCACACAATTATTTGATGGCTTAAGGCAAACGAAGTTCATAATATATCTGTAGTAACAACCATCCGCCAAAATTTTTTGATGATCAGAAATAAGAATAATAAGAAAATAAAATCGAAAAGTTGGCGAACTTATGCGCGCAGAGGAGGGCTCAAATAGTATCATCTATGAGTTACACTTATGCCGCAAGAACTACACAAGTTCTTTTAACTATCAAATAATCTCGAGATATTGGGTCGGTGCAAAAGTTTTGTCAGTTTCTTCAATTCATCGGCAAACACGCCAGAATAAAGATAAACTAACATTTCAAAACGCATCCGATGCAGAATTGCTTCCTCTTTCCAGCTGCTAGACTCCCATTGCGTTTGGCTGCGAGAGTGATGAGATATTTGCTGGAAATTACAACCACTAGTTGTTGCCATGTCCAACTTTCTCTAGTTTTCAAAATTTTTGCATGAGAATTTCGGAGGAGCCCTAATAACGTGCAGATAGGGCAAACTTTTTGCCAACTAGTGCAATTTTTTGCAGCCCTACGGCTTGTCTTTCAGGATTTCTACGATTAATTTCTTAGAGTGACCAAATTTTACATTCAGCTTATTTTAACCTCGTAGAGCGTAAAATGTTAAACACTTCAGTCACCATTCCATGCAACTTTTTCTCCTCGTTCTAACACTTATCTTTTTTCGCCGAGGCAAGCGAAATTTGTGGGGGAAAACGCAGTATTTTTTAATTTCAGGAGTGCGCAATGACGTAACCTATACTTCAAAATCTTCATAATTTGAAGCGAAAATCACTCATTTACTTGTAATGGTAGCGGTAGTAATAATCATGTGTTGAAACCTCAGTTTTCTTTAGGTTGCAGTGTTTGGCGCAATAACAGGTCATGCGATTTTTCCTAAACGCAAGACTTTTAGAAAATTATTTAGCAAAAATCTGAAAAAGCACCTGAAAAAAAAAAGAAAAAATGGCATAAGTTGGCAAAAGGTTTGCCCTATCTGCAGGCTATTAGGGCTCCTCCAAAAGTCTCATGCAAAAATCAAAAAATTAGAGAAAGTTGGACATGGCAAAAACTAGTGGTTGTAATTTCCAGCAAATATCTCTTCACTCTCACGACGAAACACAATGGGAGTTTAGCAGCTGGAAAGAGGAAGAAATTCTGCATCGGAAAAAAACTTTGAAATATTTGTTTAGCTTCAATCTAGCGTGTTTGCCGATGGGTTGAAAAACTTACAAAATTTTTGCACCAACCTAATATTAGGTTGTCCCGAAAGTTTGGTCGGTTTTTTCAAACCACTGTAAAATCACGCACAATGAAGAACTGAGTAAGTCTCAACATGCTTTCAATGCAGCTTCTCTTTCTTACATTTACATTTTCATACCATAATCTTGCCTTTTTTTGATTTTTGCCAAAGTTCTCCACCCGTCAACTTTACCTTTAAAAGTTAGGCTAATTTTTGGAAAATTCATTCCGTAGTTTCGAAAAGCGTTAAGTATGGATCAAATAGAGCAATTCTCGCGCTACAAGATGTCATTTTTAGATTCTCCTAATCTGCTATATTTAGCTTCAGAAAATTATTTCTCCGGAGGCCTCGAGTTTTGGCAAAGTCATGAAACACGCAGCTGCATCAAATACATAAAAGCTTTCGAAGTTTCTGCGAATTGAAACTTGATTTTTACTAAACGTTATTTATGCAACATAACCAACTTTGATTCGCTTTGAAAAAGCAGCTTTTTGGATTTTTTGGTATCCTGTTAAGCTCAATCAAAAAGCCGCGATTTTTACCAAATAAATAATTATAACGGACTTGGTTAACGCGGCTCGTGTAACTCTAAAATAGATACAATGTAGCCGAAGGTTTGCTCTACATAACACTTATCAGCGTTTTTTGGAAACATCAGGATAAAAAGTTCTAAAATTCGGGAAAGATTTGGCGTTACTGCTGAGCTGCTCAAAAAGCCATGGCGATATCATTGTAAAGACAGGGGAGATCGAAGAGCAATTATAACTGTGAGAAAGGCAGTAGAAATCTAAATTAAATGGTACCTAAGCCGTCCATGGATTGCTGTTCTGTGAGTTTTGGTGAGCGATGAAAGAAACCGACAAATCTTTGGGACAACCTAATATATTAGCGATTTTGAAAAAGTGCTCGTTATCACATCTACTTATAAAAGGTTTTGTTAGAGAGAAATTCGTCAATCTGATAGCGTTTTCGCTGCTTTTTGACTACTAGTGACTCTGGATAAAAACATTGGAAAAGGAGAATCACTCAAACTTCCAGTTTTCGGGAATAAATCGTCAAAAATCCGAAAAGCTGCAGAAAAATCTAGAATCATGTACAGGTTTCTTTTGGTTGCTCTTTTTAACTGTGCCAAGTTTGTGCCTATCGAGCTTTTCTTTTCTGTTCTCTTTTCTTTTTTAACGTCTTTAGTGTGTTCCTGCATTTTTCACAAAAACCATAACTCTTCATAGGAAAGAGTAAGAGCAGTTCGCATGGACTATAAGAGACGTGTTTCCAAGTTTTTCTGCAGCGTTTCACAATTTTGACGATTTATTTGAAAAATTGAGAGTAAAAGTAGTTTCTCATTTGGTTTTTCTTTGGAGTCAATTGTCCTCAAAAGCGGCAAGGATGTTATTAGGAAACTAAATCAAGAATTTTTTTTAGATTATATTTTTATAGCAACTACGAAAGCTGCAGTTACGATTTTTTCAAGATCAAAGCGACATTACTTTCTGTTCAACTTAATTTAAGCTACTCAAACAGTACAGCCAAGGCGTGCGCTTGGCTATATAAGAGCATGACTCAAAACAGGCGCTGTTAAAAAAGCCTTGTAGAAACAAAGTTTTCCTTCTCTGTCGTCTGCCTTGCGCGCACTTAAATCCTCCTGCGAGCTGACATGAAAGAGCCCCAATGCTGATTGTCACACAAAATAGGGCGATCAAAATAAGCAGTAAAGGATATTCGTCGACGACTGCCCCGACTCGTGTAATCACGCCATCGCGCGCATGCATTTTTGGAGCCTTTCCAGCTTTACAGTACGCTGCAGCGCGCGGGGAAACATGCAGCTCGCAGCATTCCTGTCCTATAATCTTCTTCGTTGTTTATGCCATTTTGATTCCTTTTTCTCTAATTTTTATTTCAGGAGGATCTGAACATCGAATATCTTACAAGTCCTGTGTGTAATATCACGCAACGCTGGGGTTGAGCTACTGTCAAGCCTTCCCTGAAAACTTAGAATGTCTATTCAACCTTTGTGTTTTCTGGTTTTTCTGAATTTCCGAAGTGCAGGGTTCCAAAAGGTGCCGCTATTTAAGCATGGCCTACTTGGACCATCGGCCACAGGTTGTCGACTTTCCGGTTTGCTGGTATTGGCTTGCTGATCTCCATATTTCATGAGGAAATTGCATTTGTTGTGATTACATGTGTTTTTGCCTTCCTTGCCATTGGCATCCTGTCAACAAGGACAACAATCGCAAACCTGGAAATAGTTCTCGGCAACCTGTGGCCGACCTTTTGCTGATAAGTTTGTCGAACTTCATTCTGGTCAGGTGCATGCAAACCGACAATTTCCAACATCCAAAACAACTTGTTCGAAGAATGTCCCACAAGTCGGGCTTGCATTCACTTGACCAGAATCAAAAGGTTCAACAAACATCACAACAGCACGAACGAAACCTGTAAGTTACCACTGGTCATGCTCAGAGGACGTATTCCTACGAGAAAAAACTTTTGGAAAAAATAGCAAAAAAGAATGTAAGGCGAAAAATCTCGTTGATCAGATGTTCCTTTGCTTGCGAGGGCAACCCGAGGGGTGTTGCGTGTGCGGCGGAAATACCCATGAATAGTGCCACGGACGCATAATTTAGAACTTGCAGGATATATCCAACGGTTGAACAAGCATGAAAGGAAGGAGGAATAGGTGCCTGAAGTGGATTTCGTGAAGAAAAAGAGATGAGAAACGCTTAAATAACAAGGAGGGTTATAGGACATGGATGGTGCCGGCTGAAAATTCCCCGCGCTCTGCAGTGTACTGTAAAGCTGGAAAGGATCCAAAAACGCACTCGCGCAATGGTGTGATTGCACCAGTTGGGGCTGTCGTCGACGAACATCCTTTATATGTGTGATTAGAAAGCCATTTTAGAACGACATAGGTTTTCACAACGCATATCTGTGACTCACATCGGGGGATTCCAGAAAGTCTGAAAAAGCGGCAGTTCAGCAAGAGCTGCCTTGTAAGCTAGTCAAAGGTGTCAGATTTATCCTAGCTTTTGAGCCGGATCGTGCTGTTATCCTCTTCCTAGTCAGTTACGGTGATACAAATTACTAGGTTGTAAAACAAGTCTTGCTACGTTTTAATTTCTTTCTATTAATCAGTCAAACAATTAACATTTCAGGGGTCAGAAGCACCATTTGATAGAGCAAAGCAGAGAATTGGTGCAAACTTTTGCAGACCGTCTTGTAGAGGGTCTGCAAAGCTTTGCACCGAATTCGACCCACTGTTAGTTTGCATCCAAGATCCGAGTCCTACTGACGGCTCAAAAAATTCGCGAGAAATTGATAATTTTGCTCAAAATATCACTCACCGAGCTTCGACTTTCTCACAAAAATTGCCACTACCTCAAAAACTCTTGTGTACCGTTTCTGCATTTCTTCCTCAATTAAAAATAGAGAATACGAGAATTTTCATGTTTATGCGAAAACGAGGGTATGCTGTTCTCACTCTTCAATTATGTACTACAAACCCTTGGGAGTATAACCGAGATTCTCAGTTTTCCACGGTCCCTATCATCAGCGTTATCTCTTCTACTCTGCTGTTACACGCTAAACTCAACATTTCTCGAAAACTAAGGCTTTTGAAAAGCTCAAAATTTTTGTTATACTTTTCCAAGGGATTGTGGTAACAATCGCATGAGCGGAAATAGCATAGCTTCGTTTTTGTGTGAACATAAAGATTTTCGATTTGTCATTTTCTAGAGAAAAAATACAGGAATGGTACATATGAGTGTATGACGCAGTGTGCAATTTTTGTGTGCAAGTTGAAATTCGCAGGATTTCTTTGAATGAAGATATGAATTTTTCGCGAGTTGAGCCTTTAGCACGCCCTCTTGTAGAGTTTGCTTGGTTCTATCGAATGGTGCTCTAGACCCATATCAAAAAAAGTGAACTGTATGACTTATCGTGTGACAGGACTTATGTTACAACCTAATGTACAGGTTGTCCCAAAATAAGTATACGCTTTTTAATTGTCAATAACTTTCTTCCCACAAAGCCACCTTTGTTTAGCTCTAAGCACCTGTCAGTAGAGCAGGCTTAATTTGAATACAGTATGGAGCGAATTACCTTTAGCTCTTTGTTGCTGTAAGATTACGGTAGGAACTTCAGGAAGAGTTTTGAACCATCAATAGCTACATTTTGCTTCAAAAAGGAGACTCAGCAAGCTGAAATTTTTTTCAGCAGCCGAAATTGAGTCGCTGATAATGAATATGGAATTTGCATTTTGTCGAGAAACTTTTTTATATGTTATGCCAGGTAAACCGCAATAAAAGTTTCTCAGTTCTTTTCGAAATGGTGACTGAATCATTTTTAAAGCCGGAAAAATTTTAAAAGGTTGTCTAATGAGCTCAGCATTTCTGAGAACACTGCTACACATCAGGCGGCCTATTTTACAAACCGCTTTGTGCGAAAGTTCCAGCCGTAATTCTACTGTAATAAAGAGCAATGGGTAATTCGCTTCATACTGTAAATCTAAGTTGAAGCCCGCCCTACTGAATGGTACTTGAAGCTAAACAAGAGACTTTTTAACTATTGAAAAGTGTGTACTTACTTTTGGGACACCCTGTATGTTATTGGTATGTTAACATTAGTCTGTACATCGCCGCTTAAATGATTCAGAATACGACTGTGTTTTGTTATGTTTTTTCGATTGACCCTTTCACTTTCCTCCGATAGCTTTTGTCTTACTTAGCAGGCGTATTTGAGCAGGGTTGCAGCTACTCCCATCGAGGATCTTGCAGTGAGGACCTTTGTTGGGAAAGTCATACTACTATACAGGTAAGCCCTTAGTACGAGAAACTCATAATCAAAACAGATGATGGGGTCTACATACTCTTTGTGGAAATGGCAAAGTGACTGAAGACGGCCACGACAATAGACCACAGAAAATCATGCTTGACGATCAAGTAGTTTTATTGACGAAGGCGGTCAGGAGAGGCAAACTGACTACTGCAACACAGATAGAGGCTGTTTTCAAAGGTTTGACAAGAGAAGGAAAGTAGTGCATTGTTGTTGAATGGTGTTCATATCGGTGGTGCACGAAATTTATACTACCTCAATTTATACTGTTCGGAATTTTTTCAATGAAGGTAAGTAAGAACTTTCTCGCAGCACGTCACTGTTAACAACGATAACACCCATAGTGAATCAGCCTGTTGTCGTTCTGAGCAAAGAATTTCGTCCATAACTAATGATGATTGATAACGTAAGCTTCAAAAATCAGAAACAATTAATGCTCTGGTGCTCTTTTCTGTTGATCGCAAATCGCCTTAAGAAAGTGAGGCAAGTGCAGCGCCTTCTTTTATTGTTATAAGCGGATTCAATATGAGACTGAGGTGCCAAAGATTTATTTTTGCATATGCAATAACTCCTCAAAAGTTTCGAATATGTTTGGAAAAACAAAAGTTTCGAATATGTAAAAAAATTGTTTCACTGTTTCTTTTTGGCTGAGGTTAAGAAACGCTTAGAAATTGCCCATTTACCGTTGCCGCTGTTACGGTGCCACACTACAGCCACCGCCATTTCTTGTAGTCGTTGTTACGTTTTAAAGTTGTTACTAAAATATGTGAAAAAAAATCTAATGGTACATTTTTTGATTAAATTCTACAAGATGTCCCAAAAAGATGTGCACACTGTTTGATCATTGATAACTTTGCTTTCATGTCTTTTGTCGAGCTTAAAGTACCATTCTATGAACGAGGTTCACCTTAGATTTGCAGTGTAGAGCAAATTACCAATCACTTTTCATTACTGTAGGATTACGGTAGGAACTTTGAAGAGAGTTTTAAGCCATTAAAGGGCGCAATTTGCCTCAGAAAGAAAGCCAAACAAGCCAGAAACTCTTAAACTGGACTAATTGAAGGTGCTGATTCTAAATATGAAGTAACTTTAACGAATAAACGAATTAAAATATTAATAATACGAATTAACGAAAACCGAATCGAACTTTCTTCACTCGTTTGTTCCATGCTAAAATCAACAACGTTAACCACCCATTGTGAATCAGCCTGCTGTCGTTCTCAGCAAAGAAATTAGTCCATAATGATGCATGATTGATAACGTATATCTCAAAAATCAAAAACAATTAATGCTCTGGTGCTCTTTTCTGTTGATCGCAAATCGCCTTAAGAAAGTGAGGCAAGTGCAGCGCCTTCTTCTATTGTTATAAGCGGATTCAATATGAGACTGGGGTGCCAAAAATTTATTTTTGCATATGCATTAGTTCCTTAGAAGTTTCGAATATGTCTGGAAAAATAAAAGTTTTGAATATGTTTGAAAAAATAGTTTCACACTTTCCTTTTGGTTGAGGTTGTGAGATGCCTAAAAGTTGGCCATTCACCGCTGGTTATTTCTTGTAGTCATTGCTAACTTCTAAAAATTGTTACCGAAATTTGTAAAAAAAATCTAATGGTACACTTTTTGATTGAATTCTATCAATCGTTTTCTACTCGGCGACTTTTGTGATCGAACATACATTTTGAGTTCGTATAAGTCAAACTTGGGATAGATCATTTAGTTGTTTAAGAAAAAACTGGAGCTTTACTAATCATGTGATGCCATGCTGATTATAAATAGTGGGGTAAATAGACAAAGTCAAAGCAGAGGAATGTGCATCAAGCTTCAAACGTAAAACTCTTCGAGTTTTCTACTTTTGAAAGCGCATTTACTTGAAAATGTTTAAGGATAGCACTTCCACACTCTGTACAACCAGGGTAAGTCATAAAACCAAAAACATCACAGGATGTTGGAAAGACCCATAATTTCTTCTATATCGACACTGAAACGTAAAACTGAAGCTTTGCTTTGTATTTTCTTGCTGTTTGCAGGGCGTAAAAAAGCCAACCTGTCAATGGGAAGCTGTACCGTTTCTTTACTCTAGAGCGAAGACTATAGCGGATCTCTAGATGAAGACAGAGTTTTTGAAAAGGATTCGGTAATTTGCAAGCCAGAATAAAGCAAACCATACGAAAACCCGAAAAACGAGTCAATTGCTCATAACACATAGTTTACAGTTTTGTATCAGGTGGTTCAATTCAAGCACGCTTCAACTTTGCTTCAAAGGTGTAACCTTGATTTCTGCCCATTTTCGTAATTCGTGTAGATTTTTTGTGGATTTTTCTTAAGCAGGGGGCCCACTCGAAATGTGACGCAAAAACAGCCATAACTCTGCGAACAATTCAAAATTGCAAACGGTTAAATATCTGATAGCTATAAGAATTTTGCATAGATCCTATCAGTCTTGTCAAAAATGTTCGTTTCGACATAGACACATTCATTTACTCACTTTCGTGTTTTCTAGGATGCGTACAGTCATTGTAGAGATTTTGCTTTCAACGAATTCGCTTATCTGATAAGGTTTGAAAAGGCAAATTTGCCCTTTCTAGCGGCCCTTAAATCAAAAAAAAATTATGCGTTCTTTTTATTGTTAGACCTTGTCAATAAGGAAAACACTTAGTTCGCATATTTCTAAAAAAATTGTTTTATATTAGCTTGGCTGGAATTTCTGGGACATTTTTAGGCAAGACCTGCTATTTCTCGAAAATTATTGCATATACATCCGACAGAGGTACCATTCGATAGAGCAAAGCAAGCTCTACAAGAAGGTATGCGAAAGTTTGCACCATCTTCGACCCACCGTAAGTTTGCATCAAAGTCTGAGTCGGAATTCAAAAAATCGCGAAAAATTCATATCTTTGTTCAAACAAACCCTCCGGATCTCCAACGTGCTCACGAAATTGCACACCACATCAGACAAATGCACCGTTCCTGTATTTTTTCCTCATTTAGAAAAAGAGAAAACGAAAATTTTCATGTTCATACAAAAACGAAGCTCCGCTGTTTCCACTCATGTAATGGTATACAAGCTCCTAGAAGTATAAGCTAAATTTTCAGCTTTCTACATGCTCTAGTTTCCGAAAACCGAATCGAACTTTCTTCACTCGTTTGTTCCATGCTAAAATCAACAACGTTAACCACCCATTGTGAATCAGCCTGCTGTCGTTCTCAGCAAAGAAATTAGTCCATAATGATGCATGATTGATAACGTATATCTCAAAAATCAAAAACAATTAATGCTCTGGTGCTCTTTTCTGTTGATCGCAAATCGCCTTAAGAAAGTGAGGCAAGTGCAGCGCCTTCTTTTATTGTTATAAGCGGATTCAATATGAGACTGAGGTGCCAAAGATTTATTTTTGCATATGCAATAATTCCTCAAAAGTTTCGAATATGTTTGGAAAAACAAAAGTTTCGAATATGTAAAAAAATTGTTTCACTGTTTCTTTTTGGCTGAGGTTAAGAAACGCCTAGAAATTGCCCATTTACCGTTGCCGCTGTTACGGTGCCACACTACAGCCACCGCCATTTCTTGTAGTCGTTGTTACGTTTTAAAGTTGTTACTAAAATATGTGAAAAAAAATCTAATGGTACATTTTTTGATTAAATTCTACAAGATGTCCCAAAAAGATGTGCACACTGTTTGATCATTGATAACTTTGCTTTCATGTCTTTTGTCGAGCTTAAAGTACCATTCTATGAACGAAGTTCACCTTAGATTTGCAGTGTAGAGCAAATTACCAATCACTTTTCATTACTGTAGGATTACGGTAGGAACTTTGAAGAGAGTTTTAAGCCATTAAAGGGCGCAATTTGCCTCAGAAAGAAAGCCAAACAAGCCAGAAACTCTTAAACTGGACTAATTGAAGGTGCTGATTCTAAATATGAAGTAACTTTAACGAATAAACGAATTAACGAATTAGCGAATTCGCCTTATCTGATAAGTTTTGAAGAGGCAAATTTTGCTGATTATAGCGGCCCTTAAATCCAAAAGAAAATCTGCGTTCTTCGTATATCTTGGCCAATAGGGAAAACACTTAGTTCTTGTATTTCTAAAAATAATTGTTTCATAATATTTTCATTCTTCGAAAAAAAATCGGGTAACAGAAGAAATACATTGGTACAATCTATGAATTTCGAAGCAATTACGAGGGCAACGAAAGGTTGAAAAATGAATTTTTGATAACCAGTCATACGTTACATGGACCGATATCAAAGAGTCTGGCAAACATTGTTGCTCAGATTATATCCACATATGTCGAAGTGCGCTGCGTAGACGTTTTGAGAAGAAAGTTATGAAGCTTGCAAACTTAATCCAATTTAAAACTATGTGTACTGGCACCAAACATTATACAAAAAATCGAAAAATTTTAGAAATCTATTGCAAATGAGCTCTACCGGAATTTCAGGTTGGTGCAGAAGTAATGCGCGTTTCGAGCTTTCAGCTCTCACTCTGACGTAAAAACTTTCCACTACATTTTCCGATGCGATAAAGACCATCAAAGGCAGCAAACCTTTTGCAACACAACGCACACCTATATTCAAATCACAAACGGGCAGCAATATGGGTTGAAAACCAGAGATTTTTCTCTGTAACTTTGTTTCTTGCTGATCATAACCACCTTCACAGTTTGTTAATCAAATGATAAGCTGCCTATCTTGTAGTCAGTAGGACGAATGAAGATAGATTGAGCTTGGTCAAAGAAGATCTGCGAAAAAACCAAAATCCACATTTGTCAGCCTTCAACGTTTTTTTGTAGACCTCATTGTCCCAGATCATGAGTTTCTTGATTTTCTGCGCAATGAACAGCTAAAGTTTTTGTGAGAGCTGTCAAGGCATACTCTTACGCTTACGGAGATGGGAAAGCTTTGGTGATTGCCTCCTTCAAAAGAAATTATGGGCCACAGAACTACTACCCATGTTAAGGCGCCGAAATCTCAGTCTAGATTTCCAAGACAGTAGTAAAGCGTCTGATGTAGGCAATCTCTGTTACAAACAGTAGCTGATTTCCTATAATAATGAAATCATTCGCGCGTGACTTCTAGCTAGAAAAGTAGCATTCTGATATTGAGGCAAAACTTTGAACTCTGTACAATTTTAACATACAGCTTGAAAAGAGCTTCCTGATAATGTGCTAAATTTTTTTTCTAAAGAAGAAAGTTTGAAGGTAAAAAGCTAGCCAAGAAAGGCCACAAAAACGCGCATTATTTTTGCACTAATCTAGTATCAAATTTGGAACTTTGCCAGCAAATTCGAGTGCATGTAGAGTTGAGAATTACGAGAGACCAATCATTAGAGAATGATGTTTTCATACACTGCAATCTTGATCGCATACTAGCTAAGCTTCTGTGAGTCTGGTTTTTGTTGAATTGTTCTTACCGTTCCACATGCAATCTTTTCAGTCTTATAGAAGGTTAGCCGACGCCCTTAATCCCGCATGAACTGTGCGTCCGGATGGCCTAATGAAAGGCGTACATCAATACCTGATTGGGCGCCAGTATAGACTTGAATTTTCTCAACATTTTTTCATTTCACCTTCCCTATCTCTTCGCTTCCTCTTTTGTTTCTGCTCCAAACATGTACTGCAGCGGTCCAATGGTAGATGTCTTTCTCACGGGCGTCTCGCTTCGTATCACCACATGCCCCTCATCACAAAATGTGAATGATCTTTACCATTATCATTACTGGATCAAATAAGCTAACGGTCAAGGTAGTAAGATAGTAAATAATACCACTGGCGCGTTTCGGTTAGAACACCTTCGTCAAAGCTGCAAAATAGCTAAAATTACCGCGAGAAAAACACTTACGCGGCTTTCACTATCTATATATTCACTTCTTAAGGTTAATTAGTTTTATTCTGCTGATTCTGTTTCACTCGCCATCATAGTACAATTGTATCTGGAAGGGCATTCGGCGAAGAAGCTTTTTGTGCTGGAGCACCTCTGAGGACCGTGCAGTAACCTTCTAGCGATTTCAAAGGACAGTTACGATAATTGACAGGCATCGTGATGGGAAGAAAAAAGTATGGTAACTGCTGCAGTTACTAGAAGATTCAAGAGTCGCATCGAGAGAAATCGATATGTTCGATGAAGAAAATTGCAAAAAAAATAGTTATAAGTTCAACTTTAGTCCGCAGTGTTGTCAATAAAATACTTTGTCCTTGTCTCTATAGTATGCAAAAACCTCATATTCTCACCGACTAAAGAGTTGCTCAAGAGAATTCCAGGCGACATACTTCAGCATCGTTTTTAGTGTCGAAAATGTTTCTTGTAGAGCCGATCGCAAATCCACAAATCAACCATTTTCAGCTTTCTCAACCTTTGAAACAGTAGATAGAGAAAAGTCAATCGGAAAAGAAGTGCACGTCTACGTTGATAATGGTCTAAAGGGCTATCACTTCAACGGGATGAGCTCCTCCTAGTTTTCGTCGATGCTGGAGTAGAAATAAACAAAGGATTTACTTGAAAACTTTACTGAAGGACGCGCTGAAGCCGTGGGCTGCACACCACTTCAAAAAGTTCTGGCGCTTCCAACAGGATTCAATGCCTGCACATAAAGCAAAAGTTGCCTAACCCCGATGTGAAAATGCTGATGTTATCCCTAATACAGGTTAGTCAAGCATTTCTCTAAATAACACTCACTTTGAAATCTCTAAAAGCCGCTTTCAGTAGAGCCTGGCAAAATCTCGATAATGACTAATTGCGAGCAACTTGCGAACCTCCAAGAAAAGACTTTTTGCGTGTGTTCAAGCGAAATGAGGCTGATTTTAAATTACTAGCAGTTTTTAGAGATAATGAGCCAATTAAATGTCCGCACACAGTTTGTCAAATTTGCGTTTAATGTTTTTTGGCACTGAGATATGTAGAGCAGATAATCACGGCGCGACTTGCTGGCTTTATCGGTTCACTCCTGGCCGTTGCTCACTGTGGGTGGTGCAATATTGGTCGCTACCATAACTCCTGCACTGCGAGGCCCGTTCTCCTTCGTATTATGGATGACTAACGAGCACAACTCCAATTCGATTCACCGCATCCTCGTGATCCTAATACTGCAATGAGCTTTACCGCTCCCGTTTACATGACGGTGGAGAAATGCTTGGTGTACCATAATAAGCTCTCACTTGTTGGAAGAAAGTGAAAAGGCAATAAATCAATGAAAGGGCCCATCTCCTTAAAGCCAGCGTCCAGGCAGATCCGAGCTCGACGACCACGCCCACTTTCCTCGGACGGCCAACCCCTTATGAACGAAATCTCCTCAGCCTTGACGTGTATTCACATTACCAACACAGTCGAACTTACAGCGTTTACCTGTTAATATACTTGCTTTCGATAAGGATAACATCAGAAGCACTCGTCCGAGTTTTCCCAAAATAGTCCCAAAAGGTGGTTTTCTGAGAAATTCACGCTTTTGAGTCCCATATTCGGAATCAGCGCCATGGAAAGGCCTGGATAACATAAAAATATAGAAGTCGAGAATCTGCCTAGACGCTGCCTTTGACACGTTGACAACAACGCGCATTTCAACTTGTCCGCCTCGTGGGGCAGAGCTTTTACGGACAAGTCAGGACTTTTCAGCTAAAATGACGCGGATTGTAATTAACAATATACCTACCGTAGCTCTAAAAGTTTGCCGACAACCGTAGAAGTAATTTCTATATCCATACGTTAACTTTCGAAATTAGTTTTTTTACAGATTAAAGTTGTTTAAACCAATCTTAAGGCCGTGACCCAGCATGTGGGTCACATTGTCGTCATTGTGTTCATTGTGTTAAAATGTAGCCTCTGTTCTCCGACGTATGTGTACAGAGTTTGATGCTATCGCTAGTTTATCGGCCAACACAAAACGATTCCATTCCAAACATACGATCAACGTAGCCATAATATTCTAAGAACAGAGATAGAGATATGCTATGAACATAATAAATACATTAGGTAGGCATCAAGTTTCTTCCTTTTCTTTACTATCCTTGGCATGATATTATTAGGTTCTGGTGTGAGGCTAAAATATAGATATTGTTTGCCAAATTCCGATAAAGCGTACAAGAAATCACGGTAAGTATACGGGAGGCAATTTGTTGGAAACTTTGGATTGCTACAGCTTTGGATGAAATAAAGCGAATTGGTACGTAAATGATACTCTTGATTGGAAGAACTACTTGGAAGCAAGATAAATCTGTCACATATGGTTTTTCAACGTAAACAAGTGATTGAGATACTTGAGTTTAGCAGGTCAAATGATCCACAATCTCGAGTATGACACATTTAGCCATATTACCACCTACATTTTGCCAAGGTTATGCTGCGTCGCAGTATAATCTTGGCAAACGAATTCGCGAAAAAAGTTGCAGAATCATAGCATGTAAGTTTAATAGAAACGGAGATGATTGTGTATGCATCAGAATGAAAAAACAACGGAAAAGAAAGGCTCCGGACCAGGGCCCGGCACGCGTTGGTTTGAAGCGTTTCTGGAAACGAAGTCCCCCATGACTTCGCGAAAATTTACGAAGTCCCTCTTGACGTAAAAATCAGTAGGGAAACCCTTAATTAGTATATTAAAGGCTCTGTCATTGGGTAGTGTACCATTTTAGCGCCTAGAATGTCGAGAACCTCTTAGGCCAACCAAATCTGTGGCCTCAACAACCTGGCAGTGCATTTTTCGCCACATAGTTCACACCGCGTGTGATTGGAGCGCAATATCTATCAAGGCGTATAGATTTGCACTACTTTTGGCTCAAAAGAAGAGGAGAGGCAATAGTTTGATTCGCTCTCTTCACTATATAATAGATTTTTGAGCGTTTTAATCGTCCAAATCAAAAAGGTCTAAAACTTATGTGAACTATCCGAATTTTATGCTCCGAACCAACCCAGTTAATTCGGTGGTTGGTCTAGAAACCAACAAATCCGGAACGGGTATTCAGACACATAAGTTTTGGAAACTTTTTACATAACATAGTTTGGAGTAATATTGTATACTCATAGCCCAAATTCGGAGCCATGTGATTGTTTGTGCGCTGTAAACAAGCCATTTGTTTGTTTGATTCTTGCATTTGAAATTCGCGCGCTTGCGAAAGAACACGTTCAACTTGTGAAACCTGACATGTTCGTCGTGTTTTTTGGCTTCCTCCAGGACCTCATAAAAACGATGTTTCCGTTGCTTCTAACTTCAAAAACGAAGTCCAGTTTGACCCCAAACCATCGGTGCCGGGCCCTGCTCCGGACATCAGTTGATACTGAATATTTTTAAAGAGTAGATGTAATTCCACCTTTTCGAAACATCAAGTTCAGAACTTTGCCAGCAATCACGAGCACATATGGAGTTTGGACTTGTAATGATTATTTTTGAGAAGCAGGTGTCTCGCAAAGGAGTAACTGCCAGGAAAAGGAGAAAAACTTGCAAAAGGTGGAACTTCGAAGGCAATGGCTCGGAAGTTCCTCGACCCAAAAATTTTCTGCATCTGGGGTGATTCCGAAAAGAGCAAAAATGGCAGAAAACAAAATTTTCAAGTTTCCTTCCAATTTTCTGAAAATGTTCAGTTTTGTGGAGCTATTGCATTTGAGTGTTTACTAGTCAAGCCTTTACGAGGCTTGCTTGTACTGTTTGCATTCTCACTAAATTCTAATTCAATCTTATCGATCTTGCAAAAGACAATTATAAGCACTTTAGTTTCGGAAAAAGAGTTAGCTATTTCAGGTTATGGAGAAAAAATGAGCGCTCCTTATCCTGCCTGGACAGAGAAAATATAAAAATGTGTTGAACATATCATTTTACGGAGCAGAGCAAGCTCTTCAACATGGCATTGGAAAAATCGCAAACGATTCTAAAAAAGTTGCAAACATCTGGATCCAAAATTAGTCCCAAAAGATCCTGAGAATCCCCAACCTGATCAGTATATATTATCCATGGCAGATCACATGTACTCTTGATTTTCTCATTTTGAAAACTGGAAAATAAAAAATTAAGAGAATGTTGGTTTTCATGTTGAGTCTAATATTTTTTAACATTCAACTTCGCTTGTGGTTTTCCTCCAATCTTCGCTTCACTGGCTGGAAATTTTTTTACGCCTTTAGAGAATATTAGCATATGAACTGTGTTGCAATTGTTGAGTATGCTTTTGTTGAAGAATGCCAAAGTTCGTTTTCTCAAATTTTTGCAAAATAGCAATAGCAGAAAATAGCAAATTTACATAATAGCTGACGTGATGAATTAATTTGTCGAGCAAAATGGAGGTTTGTAGGATTTTTCGGGCAGAAAATCGTTTTTAGGTCTTTTGGGAGATTTTTCTTCCAAACTACGCATGCACACTTTTTGTGATTTTTTGAACACCATGCTATAAAGCCTGTCTTGCTATTAGGTTGGAAAGAAAAGAGTGGTCGTTTTTTTTACAGCAGGGCAACATGACAAAATTTTAAACATTGGCTTTAGTCGGTTTACGCTAAGTTCGAGCCAGAGCATAAGAGCAGCTCAAAGTGCCAAAAATTGGATTTTAGCTCAATAAAATATCAGGGATCTCTCCCGTACTTCAGCATGTAGCAGACGTGCACATATTTTATGTGTGCACTTGCTACGCTGTTATTTTTTCGAGTTTTTTTTAGTTCTTGGAACCCCGCTGAGTGTATTACTTGAATAAATAAATAAAATCACCCGAAATAATTGAATGGTCGAAGGGACTCGCGAGTGTGTAAGGTTATCTAACAATAAGCTTTAAGAAAAGTCATTTAGCACGCTCTCTTCTAAATTACGGTCATTACGTGGCAGGGATGATCTCGATTTGCTAGAAATTGAGCGACCGCATGGCTTTATTACCGAACACAAAACCTTATTTTACCTTGTAGTCAGTTACCAGTGATTGGGAAGATGTGATTCATCAATATTTCACAAGTGAGCTCAGTTCAAGCAAGTACAAAGTCTTATCCTTTGCAATATCGAAACAAAATCAGCAATCCTGTTGATCAGTAGTGTTCTCTCGAATGCATCTTTAGCACTGTTACTTCTGCCTAACTGAGTTGAATCTTTCTTTCCCTGCTTAAAATATAACTCTTATGTCTAAGCTGCCTAGTTCTCATGTGAAAAATCTTGAATAACAGATATTCCTTTTTGACTGGATGTTCAAGATCACAAATAATGTTCTCTCTTAGCGGTAGCATATGCAGGTATAGCGTTTGTTACAGTATGTCCCTTGCAGCGACTCTGAAAACAAAAACTAAAGTAACCTCAAGTAGCACAAAAAATAAGTTCATCTATTCATTCTACGGATGAGCGAAGAATGTGCCTCGTTTGGTAAATTGCGCTTCTTTAACATGCTTCTTTTTGTCAGAAATCTTGCGGTAGAAGTAGCCGTAATTCAACCTGTTGATGCGGCAAACGAGGAGACGTTTGAGGGTTTTGTGTAATTTTTCAATACGCGATTTTATATAGCTTTTGGAAGAATTGCAGCGGGGAGATTAGTGCTTGAAAATGGATTTGATTCTTACAGCACTTCAGCACGCACTACTTTTAGAAGAAGGAGTCGAGTTGACTGGAAGTAAGTTTTCGTTATAGGCACCTGATGCTAGTAAACTGCATCTGAGGTGCCAACAATCTGAGGCTGATTAAGGTACGCAAATCCGCAAAAATGCGTAGAAAAATCAAACTGAAATTTTCTTTGCTCGTGATCAAGTATGCTTCCCTTATTCAACGACGGACTATAAACACTTTTAATTGTGATCAGTTGGTGTTCAGCTAGACTGTTGGCACTCTAAACGCTGCGTCGTTTAGCGCAATGTAGAGTCAATAGCCTGTAGCAGAGTAAGTCACATGAGTTTGGAATGAGTAGAAAATACATCGGGAGTGGTAGTGATTTGGTCGAAACCATCACGTTAACTGTATTTTCATGACACCAGCTAACCAGCCAGCAGCTTCATATCATTTTTCCAACGAAACCACGAATTAACCAGTAGGAAATCTTGAGATGCTATCTTGCAAAGCAAAGTCATTGGAGAAGATCGAAACTCCAACCATTCTCATGCTTGTCGGCAATCATTGCACTTTACGAAATTTGCAGTTCGGTTCTCCAGCCTTGCACCTTTCTATAACCTTACATAAGCTGTAAACAAGTAAGCTTTCTCATAGTAAGTTGCAAAATGGTTTCCCTCACTCTTCTCAACTTGCAAAACCAACACATCACATCATTGTTTTAAACGAAAAAGTGGTCGGTGGTACTTTTTCGTTTTAATTCACGTCTGCGTCTCATGAAATGAATTGCTGTTTTATTACCCTATCTGGTAATGAACCAATGGTGTTAACCTGCTGATTAACTCATAGTTTGGTTTAGAATGAAACAAGCATGAAACAATTATGGTTTTCTGAAAGTAACTTGCATGTTTCATAATTTTGTATGACCGATTGAACTGAACGGCCGTAAGAAGATGATCATGCTTACCGATGTAATCATGATTGAACCATCACATCATTTGTTGGTTTCGATCATATTACTACCACTCCGGATAATTCCCTGTGCTCACTATTCATCTTTCTACAAATCACATTGTTTTTTCCATGAACCAGTCCTCTTTCTCTAGGGATTGTTTCAAACCTCGATGAAGCTGTTGAATGGCTTACCTATACCTACTGATATACTAGAGCTACTCACATCGGAATCCCATAGCCTATGGTCTACCGCGCACAATTTCGCATAGAGTATATGTAACTTTTTCTGGTCGTAGCGTTGCGATGCTTCGATGCTTGGTGGGATGTTCGGGATCCGGATCTGCGCGAACATCTCACTCGTATGGTGACAGAAGGTGCATTAAAGCTGGACTAGAATCATCAAGTGGCAAGATTTGATAGCACGTAAGTGATTGAACTTCATTGTGTTTTTCATTGCTTAAATGTGTAGTGGAAAAGCGGAAGGAAGACGGGTTTTTAGAAACACTTACGCATGCAACAGATCTTGGGCGCATCGCACCCGACTCTTATGTCAAGTACGAGGCTATTGAGATCGTGAATGAAATAGGAAGAATTGCATTTCCTAAAAGTGCTCAGGCAAATTGTTTTTTTTTTTCGAGTGAGAATGGTGAAGGGTCCTAACTAAGGTACTGCCCAAGTTGCAGCGCAAATGCTTCATTCTCGGCTGAGAAATCCATATCCAAACCCTTCAGGCTTGCACGCTAACCGTAACTCGAGAGTTAGCTGCGGGTTACGGTTACGACGCAGGCTTGAGGTTTTTAGTGGATTTCTCAGTCGTGAACGAATGATTTGCGCTGCCAGTTTGGCAGTGCCTTAGTTAAGACCCTCTAATCAGTTTCCACGCAAAAAGAAACCTATGTGCCCAAATCTGCTTGAACACTGCCTTTATTGTGTGACGTCGGAAGTTCTAAATCTTCCACTATCCTTGAGTGACTTCATGCCGGATGATATGGTCATAGGCGCTGATATCGATGGCCAAAGAGTCCAGTCAGTTGAAGGTAACAATTTGTTAAATGCTTATAACTTTGTTTCTTCTGTGTTGGGATTACGTCGAATTTAATGTCATCAATATTTTTCAAAAAAAATTTTCAGACTATATGTGTAACATCGCTCAACCAACCACAGTATATTTTTTGATGAATTTCCCTAGGTTTGTGAAGAAAGAATGTCTCGATTTTGAAGAATTGATAAATTGTGATTGCGTTTCCTCTGCAAGGACTAAATGTTGCTGGAAAAGTTAATGTGCTTTTGCATGTAGGTATTCCATTAAAGCATTCTTTTTCACTTTCAGCAACATTTTATCTCTGTCTTTTTCTTGCCTCAGTACAGCTAATACATCTCAATTCTATACTGCTCTTACGTTTAGTTTAGTCAAAAACCATAGAGGAAGTCGCTAGTGTGAGCAGCAAGCCTTAAAAACAACTGCACGAGTTGCAAGCGTTTGATGAACGTTTGATGCATCGAATACGTGGCGACCAAATTTGAGTCTTGCAAGGGTTGTTTCATATTGCCGCATGACCGCAGCAGACTGCAGCAGACTGCACCTGATGACCGCAACAGCCGCTCAGATTGCTGCATTCTTTTGTAAAAGAAGAAACAATTGCGATTACGTCAAAATACCTAGATTTACGCCCAGGAAGTTTATAAGTTCAAATTTACTCTTCCCAATCAAATTTTGGCGATTGTTTTTCTTTGGTATGCTCATAGTTGCTCTGATTCCTCCTATCATGCATATACCTGTTTTGTAATCTAAGCGCATATCGTTGTTGATTGTTTGAGCTACAACCTATCTATCTCCTCCACCTTTACAAAAGAATGCAACAATCTGTGCCGCCACTGCGGTCAGTGCGGTCAGCTGCAGTCTCCTGCAGTCTGCTGCGGTCAGTGCGGCAGTCTGAAACAACCTTAAGATCCTAGGCCAAAATCCGAATTTTTAAAGTAACCAAAATCTCGAGATTTCTGCTTCAAAACTTGCGCAGATCGCTGACGCGGCTCCCTGGTGGTCATTTTGCAGAGCTTGCTTTGCTTTTATTAGGGTGAATGGTAAAAAATGGGACACTTTGAGAATAACTGCAGATTTCTCAAGGAAGAAATGTGATTGAATGTTCCAATTTTGATGGATATTAGAATAAATTATTTCTTTTCAGATAGCCCCTATACAAAGTCATTTTCACGCCTAGTAACTTTCATATTTGCTGAAGTGCAAAGTTAGTCACTTCGACAAATCATGAACTTCGAGCAGTTCCTGCGCAGTATACTTGGGTCCGAATCGAATAGAAATTCGATCATTCGAATAAAACATTCGAATATATTCGTATTCGAAATTCGATATTCGGAGTTCTTCCATTTTCGAATAAAATTCGAAGCTCGAATAATCAAAAAACAGAGTTTCTAATATTCGAAACTCGAATAATCAAAACACAGGGTTTCGAATAAAATTCGAAAATTCTAATAATCAAAAAACGGGGTTTCGAATAGATTTTATTCGAATGTTTTATTCGAATGTTTATTATTCGAATGAACTCCGTATTCAAATTATTCGACTTTGTCGCAGAGCCAATTGCTAAGTATCAAGCTCACTTCGCCCGCATTTTTTTCGCAAAATTCGGTAATGCATCTTTGCAACCGTTATGAGCTTTGAACTGTATGAAAGTCGCATTCCCCCGACTGCTTGCGATAGTAAAAAAAATCATATGTATATTTTAATTTATGCTTTTCGATCATGAGATTGTTCGCACTGCTATTGGCATCAAATCAGCAAAGAAGCTATCAACATCAAGCTCATGTTCCGAGTTCATATACTGAAGGTGTTTTGAAATGCCTATTTACTTTTCATTGCTCATGCTTGTGGTACAACTGCCTCTATTCTTAGAGATTTTTTGCGAATTGGTGTATTTTGAGTAAAGGACATCGCAGTTGTAGTGGAGGATTAGACGGTTTAGATCGCCGTACGCGATTTGCCAGTTACGAGTTGTCTTCAAATGTAACGCCAGCTTACCACAAATGTTTAGCGTGTACAACTTACTAAAAAGATAATGCCCTGCATTCTGTACATCTAGAATAAGTTTTGGACCATAACTATTGCCAAACCACGTCGCCACTGAAATGCCTGCAGTATGCCCGGGGCTATAGGGGATTCGTGCTCGCTTCGCGAATATTCGAATTCGATTTTTGGAGAAGTTTAAGCTGCGGGGCTGGAAGTTGGTACAAGGGGGGTAAGTGAGGGTGCTGATTATAGATAAAAATTTACTTTTATCGATTTTGTAGATTTTTGGAAAATTTTGAGCTACGAGGTAGGGAGTTGGTACAGGGAGGGGGGGGGGGGGGTGGGATAGATGAGGATGCTGATTAAACCCGGAATCTATGTTATCGATTTCAGCGATTTTCGGAAAATTTTGTGCTAGGAGTTGGTATGGGGGATACGAGGGTGCTGATTATGAATGGATCGGCTTTAGCCAGATATGTCAGCAAGTTTGAGATATGGAGCGGTATGCAACAATCGCCCGTCCGGGTAAGCTACCCGGACAAGTAGTTTCCGCTTCATAGCTCGGTGCTCTGGGAATCTGTGTCTTTCCTTGTTTGTTTATTCATTGGAGGCTTTACCACCCTAATATTGTAGCACAATGATTAGCAGCACTTTGCTGTATAAGCTGAGATGATTCATTATTTGTATGATCCCCAACGGAATCTCCCACTGATCACGCTCATTTTCAAAGTTATTTGTATCCACAAAGACTCAATGAAAACGTCACAGGGTTTTGCTGTACATTTATTACGACAGTGCTACGCATGTTTTTGAAAGAAATAAGTGAAAAATCAATTTGACAAAATCTTCGCTGAACCTGTGCTCGCGAAATGGGCTCTATCAAAAAACTCAAAACTTGCACATTTCATCTGTGCTACTAAAAACATGCCTAGCATGTCGTAATAGGTCGACAGCAAAACTCTGTGACGTCTTCATTGAGTTTTTGAGGATATAAATAACTTTGAAAATGAGCATGATCAGTGGCACATCCCGTTCGGGATCATACAAATAACGAATTATCTCAGCTTATAAAGCAAAGTGCTGCTAGTCATTGTGCTATAATATTGGGTTAGCAGAGCCTCCAATAGATGAACAAACGAGGAAGGACACTGCTTTTAGAGCACCGAGCTATGAAGCGGAAATTACCTGCCCGGGTACCTTACCCGGACGGGCGATTGTTGCATACCGCCCATGGTTGTTCTAGTAATTCGATAAATCATTCGAATATTCATTCGAAATTCGGCTCCCAATGTTCGAATATAATCGATATTTATTCATTCGATATCTTCAAATTTCCGAATTTATTCGGAATTCATTCATTCGAGAATTCTTGAACCTCGATATTATTCGATATTCATTTATTCGTATATATACAGGGTGTCCCAAAAAAATGTGAACACTGTTTGATCATTAATAACTCCCTTGCTTTTATGTTCTTTCGCCGAGTTTGAGGCACCATTCCATAGAGCGAGGTCTGAATTAGATCTATGGTATGGAGCGAATCGTTGATCTCTCTTCATTACTGTAGGATTACGGTAGGAACTTTAACAAGGATTTCAAGCCATTGAAAGCCATATTTTGCCTCGGAAAAAAATAAACAAGCCAAAAACTTTTATACATGGGTAATGGAAGCCGCTGAGTTCGAATATGAAATTTTCACTTCACTATGACGCTTTTTTCCAAGGTTATCCCAGGTAAACCTAAATAACCGAATTTCCAGCATTTGTCAAAAATGTGATTACACCGTCAAAAAAGCTAAAAACACTCATAAAAAGTTGTGTTATGGAATCAGCGTGCGCGAAAACCCTAGTACACGATTTTTCAGATTTTTTGAAAAAAATTTCGTCAAATGGCATATTTCACAATAGATCCACATGCCAGAAGTTCATACTGTAATCCTACAGTAATGAAGAGCGATCGATGATTCGCTCAATACCACAAATCTAAGTTGAACCTCGCTCTTCAGAATGTTGCCTCAAGCTCGGCGAAAGACATGAAAGCAACGGAGTTATTAAGGATCAAACAGTGTTCACATTTTTTTGGGACACCCTGTATTATATTATATTATATATTAGGTCGTTTCAAAAGTAATTTCGCTTTTTTCAAACGGGCACCACATTTGACGGAACAAAGCTTTCTAAATTATCTTGGGGGCATTAAATGCAGAATTTCATTCTCTTTCTAATGGTTTTGAAATTGTTGCAAAACAGTCGATGAGCTTTCAGAAAATAACTAAAATCTGCGACCCATGCTTTTTGAGATGGTCAAGTTTCACGATTTTTTGAAACTTTCATATCAATCCTCAGAAGGAGTTCAAGTAACGCCTTTATAGAGCAAACCCTACAGAATGCAAAAGTACTTTTCTCTCCTTTTCATAGCTTGTCCTACATTTTTAACAGAATTTTAACTGATGCTACCGATTTCCATACTTGGGCAGCTAAATCCTCGTAGAACATCAAAAAAGAGCAGTTCGCGCACTATTCGATGCAGCATTTTCTCCTCTTTCTAACAGGTGTTTTTTGTTTACGATTCGTTTAGTTTCCGGGGAGAAATCACCATAACTCATTTCTTTAGCGAGCCTCAGGCTGTACCCGAAAAACTCGAAATTTGATATTTCGAACCCGTAAACTTTCATTTGCTTTATAAAATCAATATTAAGTCATATACCATTTTGAAAGCTTGAATCTCCGAGTAATTACTGATGTTTGATGCGATTGTGGCTGAGGTGGGCCTGCCAAAATCCGATGGTTCTGTTAAAAATCTTTTAAAAAATTAGGACGAGCTACGAGGAAGAAAAAAAAGAAGTAGTGTATTCTGTAAGGCTTACTCTATTAAATCTTTACTTGAACTCCTTCTGAGGACTGATACGAAAGTTTTAAAAAATCGTGAAACTTGACCATCTCAAAAAGCATGGGTCGCAGATTTTGGTTATTTTCTGAAAGCACATTGACTGTTTTGCAACAATCTCATAACCTTCAGAAAGAGAATGAAATTCTGCATCGAATCCCTCCAAACTCTCTTAGAAACTTTTGTTCCATCAAATGTGGCGCCCATCTGAAAAAAGCGAAATTACTTTTGAAACGACCTAATATATTATATTTATTCGCAATTTTCCCTTTTTGAATTTATTCGATATTTATTCATTCGAGAAAAATTTTCGAATTACCCAAGTATACTGCGCAGTCAAACATGTAAGACCACCCAAAGTACCACTGCTGGAGTGGGTGGTGGGACAATCACCAAACCCACGACGGCTTGGTAGCATCAACTTTCAAAGTCAGGAGATATGGCCATTCGAGAACGTAGATACACGTTTTCAATTCTTTGCATGTGAACGCATGTTTTCTAGGTACCAGCAGATATAACTTTTTACGCTCTATCCATCCATATGCAGCTTACCTCAGATTTTGTCTATCTTCATAAAATCTAGGGCAAACCATGATTTTTTGATTTTTTTATTGCGCCAAAAATAGCCATTTTTCAGGTTTTTTCGCTTTTTTCTGAACTTAAAGGGAAATCTCATGCACTCAACATATCGTTTGAAAGAGCATGAAGAGCTCTTTCGAACGTTACGATACTGCTCATAATTCGTCAAAAAAGTCGCCGGACTGCGGCGCACTCCGCCACACTCCGCCGCTGTGCGCCGGAGTGCGACGCAGTCCGCTGGAGTGCGGCAGAGTGCGCCACACTCCACTAGAGTCCGTTGGAATGATGGTCAATTTAGCCATATATCGCTTCAGAATGGACAATTCTGAAGCGATATATCGAATGAATCCGAGGACACCGTTCGATTCGGCTCAGCGAGACGCATCATCTCATATATGAAGCTGAACGTCTGTTTGTCTGTTTGTCTGTACGTATGCTCCGAATAGAAAATTCTATTTCTGAACCGATCCGGACCAAACTTGGCACACATACACTTCGGGCCCCGGCGGGTGTCATAGGCTACTTTTCGTCATCGATCGATATCGATTTTATCGATTATTTGCAGAGTTCACCTACGGGGCCGGGAGTTGGCACAGGTGGTAAGTGAGCATGGAGATTCCGAATACAGTATTAGTTTGCAGAATTATCGATTACTTTTATCAATTTTTATTGATTTTTTTGCAGAGTTCGCCTACGGGGCCGGGAGTTGGCACAGGGGGTAAGTGAGCATGGAGATTCCGAATACAGTATTAGTTTGCAGAATTATCGATTATTATTTTGGTTGAATTCAGTGTGCTGATAACAGTATTACCATTGATCTGTCGCTGATGACACATAGACAGTATACTATAAGAGTATGGTACAGAGCCACTCTGATCGAAATTGTTCTAAGATTTGCTCAAGATCACAATACCGCCCACAGAATGTCAAAATTTCCGTGAACTTCGCGGAATTACGGGATTTCCGCCAGCGTGCGCGATAACCCGGGAAGTTCGCGACATTTCAGGATCCGCGAAACCATGCGAATCACGCAGACTACGTAACGCCATAACTTCCTTCGGAATGAATATATTCCGAATCCAGAAGCAGTATTGTGTTCAGATCGTCGAGGCGAATATTTTGATATACAGTATGCTCTCGATATTCCATTTCCAGTTTTTTCGAATTTTTTCTGTACAGGTCTTTTCGCAAGGATGTAACGCAGCGTCTGTGTAACATAAAAGATTCCAGTAAGCGCTGTTCGGTGGTACTGTCCTTGTAGGTTATCGTGCGTTCAAGAGTAGCTGTAGACTGTCTCCCAAAAGAGATAGAGGCGTTGGTGAATTTTGGAAAAATCACGCGTTTCTAAATTCTACTCGCCGTAACTTCCTTCGGAATGAACATATCCTGAATCCGAAGAAAGCTTTGTGCTCAGTCAATCAAGGCAAGTCTTTCGATATACAGCATATCCTTAATATTCCGATTTCAATATTCTCAAATCTTTCTGTAGACGTCTTTTCGCGAAGATGTAAAGCAGCGCGCATTGCCCCTAGTAGATTCCATCAAGGACCTTTCGATAGTACTTTTTCTGTAAATTACGTAGCGCTAAAAAGTAGTCACAGGCATCTTTCCAATGGAGGTAGAAAGGCTGGTAAATCGTAAAAATCTTGTTGTTCCAAATTCTACTCGTCGCAACCCTAGAATACGAGATCTTGCTAAGCAGATGGGAGTTTTGTAATCACACCAGGTCGAATAACCCTTGTGAACAAGCTTTCCGAGATGTTCGGGTGATTTCATTTTTTCTTATCTGAAGCTCTCAAGCTGGCCAGTGGATTTTGGTCAAAATGTTGATGCTCTTGAATTATAAGAAAACTTCGCTTATAGAGGCTTTCGAACACGCTCTTTACAAAAATCGTGGTCTTTGAGGATTACAGGGTCTTCTTGGAGAGATACAGTGAGGTGACTGTAACTGGATCACGAAAGCTCGTAACTTCGACGCCACCTCTCACGTACCTGTCAAAGAACCTGCCTGCTTGCTTTTCTAGTCAAAATTACTGGGAACTATGCTATCGAATGGTTGATGACTCAGGCTCCAGTCTGTGAAATTCGCCGAGTTACGAGCCTATGAAAACACGTTTTGCTCAAAATGTAAAGATTGCAAATTTCGTCGAAATTCCACCGCGAGTGCTTGTATGACACTCGCATTGCGGATATTATGTTTGCTTCGCTCAATGACTTCACTGTATTGAATATAGTGCTTGCGTGTGCTTCAGCAATTGAATATCAAAGCTGTTTTGTGGCTAGAGCTCAAATCACCAAATCTAACACAATTAGATCAATTAAGAATGTGAAAAGATTTGATCAGCGTGTTGTACAAGCACTCATGGTGGAATTTCAACCAAATATGCTGTATATAATATAAATATCTTTACATTTTGGGCAAAATTCATGAGAACGTGTCTTCGGAGGCTCGTAACTCGGCGAATTTCACAGACTGGAGCCTGAGTCATGAACCATTCGATAGCATAGTTCCCAGTAACTTTGACTAGAAAAGCAAGCAGGCAGGTTCTTTGACAGGTACGTGAGAGGTGGAGGCGAAGTTACGAGCTTTCGTGATGCAGTTACAGTCACCTCACCGTATCTCTCCAAGAAGACCCTGTAATCCTCAAAGACCACGATTTTCGTAAAGAGCGTGTTCGAAAGCATCTATAAGCGAAGTTTTCTTATAATTCAAGAGCATCAACATTTTGACCAAAATCCACTGGCCAGTTGAGAGCGTCAGATAAGAAAAAATGAAATCACCCGAACATCTCGGAAAGCTTGTTCACAAGGGTTATCCGACCTGGTGATTACAAAACTCATATACTATATATATAACTCATATATATAACTCATATACTATATATACTCAAATAAAGCATATTGTAAGTTTAGCAAAAGCTTTTTTGGTAGTGAAAGGCTGATGTTAACAGATTTTTCTCTCATGTTCGATAGGTTCGAATTATGGATAGTTCGCAGAAGTTCAATTTGAAAAGTTACAAGATTTAGATATAGACAAAAAAGCTTAAGTTAAGCATAGTGAAGTCTTGATACAGATAAAATGAATACAAATAATTCTTGATACAGATAAAATGGATACAAATAATTCAGAAATCAGAGCATGAAATTAAGAGTGCGATTCGATGGCATTGGGTACAAAGCGGTGAGGCGTTCGCTGCTTGACTGTTTGACGAGCTATAAGTGCCCTCGACTCCGACTCCTCGACTTGTTTTATTGCGATACTGATCACATTTGTGTATCAAAAATTTGAGCTCCTGATGACCATAAAAGATGCATTCAAATGTACCCAAAGAAAACTTTCACTGACTTTCATGGAACACGAGGAACACGAACAGCGAGGTTCTCGCTAAAACAGTGCAAATTGAGGACAGAGCAGAGCAAATGTCTGCTGGTTCGTTTTCGATGGTTCCGATGGAAGTATAAGCTTCAAAGTGCATGAGTTGGAACTCGGCGTGCTTGAGTTTGAAAATTAGCGAGTCTAGCTAAAGTACGATTTCCTGGTTAGTATCACACAACAACTCACTGCTCATCAATTCGTCACCCTTTTGACAAGTAGCAACCTCGTATTGAACTTTGTACCCTTCCTCTGCACTTGAAAGTATTGAAGGCAAATCTGGCCCGGTGGGTTTCTCACGGGGAAAAACGGGTGGGGGGAGGAATTAACTGAAAATCGGACATTACCCCAAAGATAGCGTAAGTGGTTTATCCAGGACCAATAACCACCACCTCCCACTTCCAACTCTGGCCATTACCACTATCTAGCGCTGGACTTATGGTTAGGTCCATACTGATCTATAAGATCCGGAATAGTTTCAGCACCTCCGGAACTTACGAATCAGTATGAACCCAGCCTTTGTCTTGGCGTGATTTCGCTCCGATACCGGCCGCGAACGTGATTGGTGGTCGCCATATCAAACCAAAACCGCCGGCAACATGCAAAACAGTGCCAAATTTTCACTTGAAAGAGGCCGCCGCTACGCTCAAAAAAGAGCAGAAAACATGCACTTGAAAAGGAGGAACTACAACCGAAGTTTGATAAGCCATCAAGGAAATCAGTATAATTCAGCAAAAAGCATAGTGATGGCGGAATATAAGTCAGTCCTAACGCAAATACAGTGACATACGCCTTGCGCCGCTCCCTGCGGCGATCTCGTGAATGCTCACAACAGACTATTGCGAAGAGGACGGCTTTAAGTCTTGCTCCTCACTCACACATTTCTTTCTCTTTTGTAGGTAAAATCGTCTGTACTTCTTGTACATGGTGTACAATGACTTCATAATTTTGGTCAGTCACTGATGGCACAGAAGTGCCATCTAACGCGCAGTTTTAAGACAACATAAGTGAGAGTCTTGATTGGTGAGAAGAGATTCGAGCTTTTATGGTTGCTGCAAACTGACTATCACAGTAAAAAGATCAAAATGTAGCTCCAAACTTGCCCATTCATGAGCATGAATCAAAATTAAACAGGTTGTGATGGGCTTGAAAACGTATGAAAAAGTGCAAATTGAAGTCTTCGGTATAAAAAGAAACAAATTAGAGGATGGATATGAGAAAAGCATTCTTACTACATAAGAATCCACAAGGAGACCGTATAAACCAAAGAATCAAAAATAATGATTCTCTAAATCAATAAGTGCTGCCAACTGTTTATTTCACTCGATGGGGTGGTGGTGCGCTTTGTGAAAGGGTCCCGCGCGGAAGCGCAACTTGATTAGGGTGGTGGCGCGGTCTACGCAAGCTAATATAATTTTAATGATTACATGTACAAGCGATAGAGAAAAATTACGCATGCTGTCAAAAATTCAAAAATTCTAAACTAGGGTGTAAGCTGCTAGAAGATATTTGACAAATCGTGAACAAACCTTGCGCCCAAGAAGGGCGCTTTGCAGGCCGTAGAGGATGTGCAGCTTCTTGGCGGCGGCGCAGTCAGGACGAAGATGCAGTGAATGGGGAGATACAGCGCAGGGTGGCGTCCTTCACCAAGATCTGTCAAATGCGGCCACATCTCTGCCGCCGCAGATACGAATGTTTGATGAACGCGTTTTGACTCGTATACTTGCATGAACGTGGCGCTCTCAATCTTATCATCGTGGGTGGTTGGCAATATCAATCAATGGCTCGACTGAAGGCAAGCTGACTCGTCGAAACCTCAACTGAAATTTAATTCAGTTGAGATCGAATGAAGCAGCTTTACCGGGCCTATTTCTTCGATAGTCTCGATTTTTGGCAAAGTCATGAAACGCGCAACTGCAGCAAAAACATGAAAGCTTTCAAAGTTTTCGCGAACTGAAACTTGTTTGTTATTAAACATTATTTATGCAATATAACTAAGTTTGATTTGCTTCAAACATCAGCTTTTTGGAATTTTAGGAAATTTTACGTGGTGAAACGTGTTCAAAAAGCCGCGGTTTTTCTCAAATAAATAATTATAACGGACTTGATAAACGCGGTCCACGTAATCTAAAATAGCCACAATGTAGCCAAAGGTTTGCCCTACATAACAGTCACCAGCGCTCGTCGAAAATATCAAGATAAAAATTTTGAAAATTCCTGAAAGTTTTGGCGTTACTGCTGAGGTGCTCAAAAAGCCATGGCGATAACATCGCACAGACGGGGTTGACCAGGTTGACAACTTAATATATCACCGGCTCTTGATATGGAGGTGGAGCCTTCTTAACTCAAAGATTATTAGTTTTAATAGCGAGAGAACATAAAAGCAGTGCTGTAACATGGAGAAGATTCAACAAGTTTACCTTTCATCGAAAATGTCTGTAATCCGCGTCCACAAGAATTTGGCAGCCTAATGCACTAGCTAGTGAACTGGTGTAGGGCGATTTGCACTACCGTGATGCTTTCCACACAGGTCCACCACCGCGCTCGACCACTCTGCGGCGACTTTCCTAAGCAAAGCAACGGGAGGAAAGGTTTGCGGCGTGCGTGACGTGTTAAGGCAAGTCATAATCAGGGTGGCACTTGAGAGCGCCCGTGCGAAAAGACCGTGGACCTTCTCCCTAGTGAACTCCGCTTGACCGGCGAATAACAGTGTTTTTTTTTTTCGACATGGTCCTCTACGAAGTTTCTGGCTTATTGAACCAAGCTTGAACGGTCAAGCTAGATGGAGAGAAGCAGAGGAGGTGGGAGGGCACGACGACGGAGAAAGCAACTTGGTGGGTGGGCAGTCGAGGAATTCCAGGATATTTCGCAAAGGTCGCTTTCAAAAAGGATTTCCGTTTTATTAAAAGAGTTTTCTACAAAATTTGTGATCTAATTAAGAACATCTGTGGACGGTCAAGCTACCGATGGCAGCCGTTGTCCATCCTCCAGCAAACTGCGATATGTCCCAAATTGCTGGGGAGAGACATCAAACAAAGAGACTAGACGCGTATGGCCGGTTGTGACCAATCCACCATCAGTCGAATTCTCACAAATTTTGCTGAAGTTCCTGTTTATATAATGTATACTAACCTGGAGCGGAGGAGCGAAGACGCAAGAGCATAGACGTGTTCGAGTCCCACAATCTACCCAACATTATGGGTTTATCGATGGAACGCGGATGTGAATAATGGCACCTCATGAAGATGAGCCCGATTACATTAGTCGTAAACAACACCATTTGATAAACGTCGGACTGATATGTGACGACATATTGAGTGTCCGGTTAATCAACGCGTTGTTCCTCAGATCGGCGCATGATAGTCGAGTGTTTCGGGAATCTCGACTCTACCAAGATATGAAAGATGGACAGAATGTTGATAAGCCATTCGCTTGCGCTGATGAATTTTTTCTGATAACGGTCGTCGAACTCCTTTCACTAAAACGAAAAAAATTTACTCTCATCGGAAGCTATGTAATAAAAAATAAAACTGTAACTGTAATGAAACTTCTTGTCAAAAAGTAAGTACAACTGCGCGATATGCGCAGCTAGCTCCCATGTTGAACAGGCAGGCCATTGGGTTAAATTGACGAGCCATCTACACAAAATTGCTTGGATTTTCACCAGTTTTAAAACGTAAGCGGAGTCTTTACTGACGGAGCCTGCTTCACTTGAGGTCGAGGTCAAGACCAAAATTTGTTGAGCTTTTCATTCATATATGGACTGTATACTATACCTTTGAGCACGTTAGAAGTTTATGTAGCAGGTAGCAGGTAGCGAAACGGTGAAGTGCATTAAAGGCGGGACGAGCCCAACACAAAAATGTTAGACCAGTTTTAACGTGTTGACATGTAGTCAAGTTATATTCCGTATTCGAATTAATGCGTCGTTCCTCGAACCGGCGCATTATAATCGGTTCTCTTGGAAGTTTCAAGAATACCAGGTTACGAAAGACGGACAGAATACTGGCTGCCTGGTAGGCGATTCAGCTCATGCCGCCGAGTCATTTCTGATAAAGATCGTTGAAAATCATTCTACTTGAGCTGGTGAAGCGGGCCAAACCAAGTCACAAGCTTTTATATATTCAATGCTGTTTTGTTTATTTTTCAGTCATTAATCTATCTAATAAATAACTAGTATTTTTTTTCATAAATCTGTATGTCTTCGTGTTTCATGAGTATAAATGATATCGAATGTGAAAATTGTTCTCAATGTTGTTTACATAATTTTACTGGTTTTCAGTCAAAATTTCAGACAACACTTGTTGTTATTATAATATAAAATTCGAATCTCGCTTCATTTTAGTAAATTTTTGGTCTTGGAAGGCGAACTTCGACATTATGGATATTATCGAAACAAAAGTAATCCTTTGCCATTTTTTCAAACTTTTTAGAAAACCATAATAAGGCGTTCTCCCACTACAACCTCAGAAGAATTGTGTATAATAAGTGAATCTTATGTCGAACATTAGGATGTCTTTCGCCGTTGACTGGCTCCAGCCCCAACCGAAAGTAAAGGCAAGCACTCGTTACTTATCTACTTTCCATTCATAAAATAAGACCGTCTATTTGCCATTGATTAAGGAAAAAAGAAGATTTAGAAGAGCTGAATCGACTACTATCGAGTTTGGTTTATCCAACGAGACCCTCTACAACTCGACCAATGCATAAGGGGCACCATGAAAAGAATTACGGCCATAGAAGTGGGTCCACTTGTCAACTACTGGGTACTCGTTTAAGAGTGCTTACAGAAAGAAGAACCAATGGAGGCGTGAGGATACCGGAAAGATAAAAAATCTTTGCACATGTAGCCATTTTATTGGACGAAATTGGAAGTAAACCTCGTTTGAAGGGTCTAGCCTTCGGTACAGAGACCTGTGGAAAGCTTGAAAATAAGAATAATATGAATGTAAACATGATTACCATGTTCATATCTTATATATAAAGCTGAATATCTGTTTGTATGTATGTCTGTCTGTCTGTATGTCTGTCTGTCTGTGTGTACGTATGTTCCGAATAGAAAATTCCATTTCTGAACCGATCCGGACCAAACTTGGCACACATACACATCGGGCCCCGGCGGGTGTCATAGGCTACTTTTCGTCATCGATCGATATCGATTTTATCGATTTTTATCGATTTTTTTGCTGAGTTCACCTACGGGGCTGGGAGTTGGCACAGGGGGGTAAGTGAGCATGGGGATTCCGAATACAATATTGGTTTTTAAAATCGTGCATTACTTTTATCGATTTTATCGATTTTTTTGCAAAGTTTGAGCTACGGGGCTGGGAGTTCGCACAGGGGGGTGATCAGCATGCTCGATTACACTCCTGTGCCAAATTCCAGCCCCCTAGCTCAAATTTTCAAAAAATCGATAAAATCGAAAAAGTAATGGACGATCCTGAAAACTAATATTGTGTTCGTAATCTGCATGCTCGATTACCCCCCTGTGCAAACTCCCAGCCCCGCAGGTCAAACTTTACAAAAAAAATCGATAAAATCGATAAAAGTAATGGACGATCCTGAAAACTAATGTTGTATTCGGAATCCCCATGCTCACTTCGCCCCCTGTGCCAACTCCTAGCCCTGTAAGTGAACTCTGCAAAAAAATCGATAAAAATCGGTAAAATCGACATCGATCGATAACGAAAAGTGGACTGTGACACCCGCCAGGGCCCGAAGTGTATGTGTGCCAAGTTTGGTCCGGATACGGCGGAGCCGGGTAAGCCAGCTAGTATTTTATATAGTGCTAAATTGTTTTCAGCAATCTTTATAATGCAAACGCGGGGTGGAACATAAACTCAAATCTACGTCAGAGGGTGAAGACGAAATCAACAACAACTTGTAAGTAATACTTCAAAATTACGAAATGTCGCCTCCTACATCTTTTAGAGATTCTGGAAAAGGGGAATAAGAAAATTTAAGTGTGAGCCGCACACATTAGCAGCCATGGTTTGCTCAGCTAGCAAGCCACAAACGATCACCAATATCGGTAGTTGTGCAGTTCAAGTATATTGCGCTGTGACCCCTTCAATTTATATTGTTTAGAGAAGCAATTACGAAACTCCAGCTCATCATCAAAGAAAAGAAAACACTGCCTGCCGGAGATATACAAGAATATGGGAAATTGATTAAGGAGTTAAACAATAAAAACGACTACACGATGGTGGAATATCACCAAGATCGCAGTAGACAGCAAACAGCGCCTAGACGTGACGAAAGGACCTCGGGGCACGCTATCGTAGGTTTAGGTGAAAATTTTCTTATCCAAGAATGTTTTTACATTGATACCCAGAATTACGAAGACTAGCGAAATAGATACGGATGGGCTGCACATTAAGATAAAAAATACAAGATTAACTTTGAAGCTTTTGCAGCTCCAAATCGAGCTTGCCCGACTTCTCAATATACCCGCTTGGGAAACGTAAAATTGAGATTGCAAATAGATAATGAGCTGAAAGGAAATGATTGCAGCGAAGGTTTTGATAACTAGCCTATCTTTGTGTACTTGTTCGCCATCAGGACCTTTTCTGAAGCATTCGCATGAAATACTAACTTAATCTTAAGATTTTTTATGGATTGTGAGACTGCATATTCCCCGCTTATCAGGAGAAAAGCGGTGAAAATTTGGACAACGGTAGAGTGCCTTTTATCAAAATTGTGTACGGAAATGATTTTCGCTTTTCTGGTTTATCAGCTTTTCTGCATCTGAAGATTTAGTATTGTTTTTTATAACTTACTATAAAAAACTTCCAGTGAAAGTGAAGTTTACATTGTGTTACTTCTGACAAAAGTGCACTAGGACACTCAGAAAAAATTTTTTACATAGTTATTCGTTATTATCCAACAAATTAGCGCTCTACCAGTTGAGGAGTAGGCCTTTCCTCAACTTCAACTTCCTCCTGCTCTGGCGGTTTGAACTCCTCTATATCCCAATTGTGAATGCACGTCAACGACCTTGCATCTTTAACATAAAGAAAAGCTTACGGCAGTATCTTCCATTAGCCCTTGAGGAGCCCAGTGGCCAATTTGATAGGGAGCGAGCTGCGCATATCGTATCGATTTCTGACGAGAAGTTTTATTACATGGCTTTCAATGAGATACGTTTTACCTGCTTGAGTAGAAGGATTTTGACGCCTTAATCAGGAACGACTCAGGGGCATAAGCTGAATCGCCTATCAGGCAGCCAAGATTCTGACCGTTCGTCATAGCCTGATAGAGTCGAGATTCAACAAATACCCGACTATCGTGCGCCGATTTAAGGGACAACGCATTGATCCACCGAAATCTCAATTTGTGGCCACATATTAGTCCGACGTTTATCAAATGGTATTGTTTACTATTGATGTAATCGGCCTCATCTTCATGAGGTGCGATTCTGCGTCCCATCGATAAAACCCATAATGCTTGGTAGATTGTGGGACTCGAACACGTCCGTATTTATGTGTCTTTGCTCCTCCTCTGCTCTAGGCCAGTAACATTTTCAGCAGCATGTAGACAGAACGCTTCATTTGTGAGAATTCGGCTGATGGTAAATTGGTCACAACCGGCCACGCGCCGAGTCTCTTTGTCTGATGTATCTCCTCAGCAATTTGGTACATATCGCGATTTACTGGGGGATGGAGTGGCTGCGATCGTAGTTTGACCGTCCAAAATTGTTTTTGACTAGATCACAAATTTTGTAAAAAACTCTTTTGCTGAAACGAAAATCCTTTTCAAAAGCGATTTCATTAGACATAAGAAAGGCATCGCCCTTTCCGGGAATATGCGATGTCTTGATTATCCCACGTCCGTTTCATCGTCCTCTTCCTGACCTTTCACCACATCCGTTTCTTGTTCCTCTCTTCGCATTACGTCCCCTTTTTCTTCCTCTTCATATTCTTATCTAGATTCTATTGTTCAAATCCCTTTAAAGTCGTCTGCCCACGACTTTTCCTCTTAGGAAGTAGAGAGTTTTTCCATGAGCTTTTCATCAGATATACAGGGATGGTTCAGTCATCTAGAAAGACATTATTAATGTTGGAATGGTAACATAAGCAAGGATACGTTTTATTTTCACAAAAAACCAAACTCATTGTTCTAACAATGATATTCATGAAATCATGGCTTATAATAAAGCGCCACGCGTCTGTATTTTTGTGCGTGTGTGTATGTCTGTCTGTCACAAAATTCATGGAGATAGCTGCAGCCAAGCTACCGAGCTAAAATCAAGTCCACTCAAGGCTCAGCATAGGTGGCGTTTTCACAAGCTGGCAATGCGGAACCCATAGTTTCACCTCCGCAACCTGATGAAATATTTGAAAACACTAACTCTCTCTTGGCAAGGTCGAATTGAAGGTCTAAGGAAATCTCAACAGTGACAGGTGAATTAACACGTTTCAAATACAGCGCGCAAACCTGTGTGCACACGACTTTAACTTGTCAAAAACACAATCAACAAATATAAAAATGTTAACAGTCTTGTTTACAACAAGTAAGCAGTATTTAGCCACTAAATTTGGTGTGTACAGTCGTGGTCAATACGCATTGGGCTTTCCTACCGTATCCCGAAAATCGTTCATCCGCCGCGCACCGTGCCGCTCAGGCCGCGCGACGCGCTGCCTGAGCATCATCGCTGGCGCGTAGCCAAGTGAACAGCTGACATGGCGTCTCCCTCATTTCTTTTGGTTTTTACTATTTTGACTACTTTTTTTTGAGATTTTGATATAGCCATATGAACAAGTGTCCAACTCTCGAGCATAGTGGTCATTCCCTTTCAAGAGAGATATGTTAGGATCCAGCTCATGAAGTTTTTGAAGAAATTTGGTGATGATAGGTGAGCTACTATCTTCTCACTAGTTTAGGCTTACTCCCACGAACGCTTTATAATTTTAGCATGTGTTTTTTAGTTGATTACTTCCAAGGAGTCCTTTTTCTTGTTCTTTTCAGGAGATACTTTTATACCTATTCTTTCAAAGCGTATTTGTAAGTTATTTCGTTTTAAATGGAGTGCCTCTGTTGGTTGCATTCTTTTCTTTGCAATCAATATCTCATCGCTTTTTCCGGGCATCTTCACAGCAGGCTGCATGTTTGTGTGTATGCATCTATGCGTGAGGTACAAAAATGCAAGTGGGTGGAGTAGCTCCGCCACTTTTGGAAAGCCCCGCCTACTTTCCAAAAATGCTGGAAATTGCTCAAAATCAATGAATTCGTGAAAATTCCGGCATTTTTGAAAAGTGGGCGGAGCTTGCCACTCAGGGGGTGGGACCTGCATGATGGGCGACGGGGTCAAAATTAAGATTGTTTAAGGTTTCCCAGTCATCTACGAGCTTTTCTATGCGATTTGAGAACGAAAAAAGTTTTTTGTAGAGGGCAACAGAGTGGGCAGAGTTTGCCAAAAGAGGAGCGGGATCAACATGAAAAACTTCTGAGCCTAAACTGATTATGTGAACACAAATTGGAACCATTGTGCACATTAGAACTGGTATTTAGAGTGTCGCGCACCATTGCGCGACATCGTCCACACGGACAGACTGCCTGTCGCGCACCACTGCGCGACACTGTCGTCAACGTGTTAAGAATGGAAATCGTATTTCACCTTTCTGCTTACCTCATTGGTATTCCTGGAAGTGCATGCGTTTTTGTGGCAACATTCGGGCGATTCTAGCTATCTAAAGTGTCACTTGGGAGGATTCTGACGAAGAATCAGTCCCAAACGTCATGTAAATCGACTTTTACCTAGATAAGCTTCTACCATAGGTGGTCACAGCTCACGAAGCTCTTTGCATATAAAATTTAAACGATTTATTAGTCTTTTTTGGGGTTAACTCAATGGATAGTACGGTGCTATCTTCTAGATCCCTTGCCATGCTGTCACTCTTGCTTGCATTTCTTCGAACGTTGCAATGACGACTGGAATGGGTATGTTGACCACAGGAAACGCGAAAGCAATTATTGCTGGTGGTGTAGAACTTTTATCGGATGTTCCCATTGGGTATAACAGAAAGGTATGTATTTCAAATTAATGGTTATCGACGTAAACTGATTTGTTCTAGGCGAGAAGAGCTATGCTGAGCATGCAGAAAGCGAAGGCACTTGGCGACAGAGTGAAGCTTGGTGAATATTGCAAAGAATTGCTCATATCTTTGTTGCTTTTATGTTTTAACATTCCAGCTCTATATTGTAGGAACTCAAATTGTGAGAAACCTTTTCAGCCCCGAACTAACAGCAGTAGCAGAATATTCCAGTGGAGAGAAACTGGGACACAGTGGGGATCGAGAATGCTGCAGCATTCAGCGTTTCCAGGAGGTTAGTGTAATCTGTGTCTGAATTTTTGGTTTCAGAGTTCATTCTTGTGATTATAATTACTTTCCACTACTTGTTGTAGAAGTTGTTGCATTCACGGTAGTTCAATTTATTTTGTGGTATTATTTTTTCCATCTACGTATTTCTAAAGCCCATTCAATCTGCTATGATCATATGGATTGATTGTCGATTGTCGATTATTGTCTCATCTGTATCAAGTTGAGAGCCGCCATTTTTAGAAACCTATGCTGAAATACAAACTGTACAGTAAATTTCCATGGTCATCTCCAGCTTGATGATTTAGGGAGCAAGATGAGTTCGCACTGCGATCCCACAACTTGGCAAAGGCTCAACAGATAAACTTAAAGACGTTATCCCAGTTTCCTAACGGAAAGAAACCACAAACGATCAATGTAGCCTTCGAAGATGACTTTATAATTGTGATATCTGGTTGATTCCGACTGACAATGGCATTCGCGTGTCAACCATGAAGAAAATGGCGTCATTAAAGCCAGTATTCATAAAGGCCCGTGGGACCACCCCAGCCGGTAAAAACACATCCCGTTTGTGATGCTTTTTATAGGAACTATTCAGCTAACCCTTTGTTCTTGACTACCGAAGCTTCCGCATGATTGATCACCACCGAAGATTTTGCTCTTGCTAACACTCATAGACCTCTTGCCTATCTCCGACAATGCCAGTACGTTGCGCAAGACCCTAAAGATCAACTTCTTCTTTCACCAGCTTACGTCATCCCACAGTTGCTGAAGCGGGTACGCTTTAAAATCCTCTACTTAGCTTTTTGCAGACAATCTTACTCCCACTTCACAGGTTGGACTCGGATTGAATGACGTTGATGTTTTCGAGATTCACGAAGCTTTTGCAAGACAAGTATTGGCTAATGTTGCTGTGAACTGACATTTTTGCGTTCCTTGGAGGAATCGCCAAATGATGGGAGATGAATGATCCGGTACTCTACTTGTTACTGTTTATACACTGTTTTTTTAAATTTTTTTATTGGTTTTTATTTGTTTATTTTATTATTTTTTTTATTTTTATTTGTTTTTTTGGTTTTTAGTTGTTTCTTTTTTTAGTTTCCAAATATTTTTTCTTAAATTTCTAATTTTCATTGTTTCAGCTCTGCACGTTTGTTGGGAAGACGCTTGCTTGTTAGATTGATTGGAATGGAAGGGTCGCTAAGTCCGTTTCCACATCTGCTGAAATGCATTCAATACTTGATACCTATTGGCTTAATGTTTCTGTCCTAATGTAATGAATAAAAATCAATAAATAAATGTGGTTGTTTCCATCGAAAAAATTCAACAAATGGTAGGGTGAAGTACCTGCGTCAAGCCTAACTATAGTCTGAAACTTGAATGTTCTCATACGATCTTTCAACTTCAGTACTGGTGTTGGCAATTTTGCCATCGCGACTTCAAGAATGGTGAGCTTGTCGCTATTCAATGGAAAAGCGTAGAGGCCATCGTTTTTTTGCGTAACATAAGCGGTGTGTGTAGTGTGTGTGTAGTGTGTGTAGTGTGTGTAGTGTGTGTATAGCGTGTAGTGTAGTGTGTAGTGTGTGTGTAGTGTAGTGTGTGTAGTGTAGTGTGTGTAGTGTAGTGTGTGTAGTGTGTGTTTAGTGTGTGTGTAGTGTGTGTAGTGTGTGTGTAGTGTGTGTGTAGTGTGTGTAGTGTGTGTAGTGTGTAGTGTGTGTGTAGCGTAGTGTGTAGTGTAGTGTGTGTAGTGTGTGTGTAGTGTGTGTGTAGTGTGTGTAGTGTGTGTAGTGTGTAGTGTGTGTGTAGTGTGTGTAGTGTAGTGTGTGTGTAGTGTGTGTGTAGTTATGTAGTGTGTGTAGTGTGTAGTGTGTGTGTAGCGTAGTGTGTGTAGTGTAGTGTGTGTAGTGTAGTGTGTGTAGTGTGTGTAGTGTGTGTAGTGTGTGTAGTGTGTGTAGTGTGTAGTGTGTAGTGTGTGTGTAGTGTGTGTAGTGTAGTGTGTGTAGCGTAGTGTGTGTGTAGTGTGTGTAGTGTGTGTAGTGTGTGTATAGCGTGTAGTGTAGTGTGTAGTGTGTGTGTAGTGTAGTGTGTGTAGTGTAGTGTGTGTAGTGTAGTGTGTGTAGTGTGTGTATAGCGTGTAGTGTAGTGTGTAGTGTGTTTGTAGTGTAGTGTGTGTTGTGTGTAGTGTGTGTAGTGTGTGTAGTGTGTAGTGTGTGTAGTGTGTGTAGTGTAGTGTGTGTAGTGTAATGTGTGTGTAGTGTGTGTAGTGTGTGTGTAGTGTGTGTAGTGTGTGTGTAGTGTGTGTAGTGTGTGTAGTGTGTGGTGTGTGTAGTGTGTAGTGTAGTGTGTGTAGTGTAGTGTGTGTAGTGTGTGTATAGCGTGTAGTGTAGTGTGTAGTGTGTAGATATGGGTATGGGTGTGGGTGTGGGTGTGGGTGAGGGTGTGGGTGTGGGTGTGGGTGTGGATATGGGTGTGGATATGGGTGTAGGTGTGAGTGAGGGTGTGGGTGTGGGTGTGGATATGGGTGTGGATATGGGTGGATTGAATAGTGTAGAGTGAATAATTACTACATCAAATACTCTGAAGAGACTTGTACCGGACAGAAGCAAATGACATTTTTCATCTCTAACTCCCACACTGGATACGCCACATTTATAGGTGTACTAAAATTTCAGCATGCTCAAGAATCCGCTGGAAAGCAACATCCTGTAAATATTCCTGTAGATCAACTGATTTCTGTGAATCAAGTAATCCATGTCAATAAAAGTATTCCTGACCAACTAATCCCTGTGAATCAACATATTCCTATACATCAGTATAATCTTGCGAACCAACCAATTCTTGTGAATCAAGCATATCTGAATCAGCAATCCATCTACGGCAGTCGTTTGGTAAGTTAACTCTACACATAAAAAAAATATTATATCTGATCCGCTTTTATTAGCTTCTTGCGCAACAGCAGTCCGAAGCAGCGCCTCTCATTGCCGTAAGATTTTCAGCGTTTTTAAACAAGGTGACATATCCTAAAAATAACTTCCAGAATAACATCGAGCCAGCATTAACCAATCGTCGTCCAGTGCAAGGGTATATAAATCCTTTTCTTAGAATGATGTCTATAAAGGGCTTTTGCAGTTCCGTACCCCGAATATCCGCGCGACAGCTGCTCGCCTTCGTAGAATTCCGGTAAATCGAAAAACGATAATAAGGATATAAAGCGTATTTATTTAGTCTGTACAGCGCGTCCCAGACATTAAGAGAATTGCGGCGCACCTCCGCACTGCTGCAGTAAGTCTCAAAGTCTCAAAAGTCTCAAAAGTCTTAGTTCTATTCTAATTATAGTCTCAAAAGCAAACCGTTCTGAATAAACAAACTGTTCTTGTTTTCCTAGCATACGCCGGGTCTTTACTATACTTATTAACGCATTCATGACAAGGCCAATTTTTCGATTACTGCCGTTTCGGACCAGAGCCTTTTTTACTTTGTCAAAGTTATCCGAAATGGTAGTCTTTTTGGAAGAAATTTAATACATGCCTCTGAGAAATTCCCCACAAGGGTTATCGAAGGCTTTAATTACCAGAATATTGTTTATTTCAGTTTTTGGCGGTATACGGTAAGGTTACGCTACATTCTGTACGACCCAACAACATTGATTTTTATTGAAAAATTGTGTTTTGGGGTTATTTCACGTGCTGAGCATGATTATAATGTTCACTATGTTCACTACTTTCCCACAGCGGACTACGGTAGCAATACGGTAGATTTTCGTTAAAAATTAAGTGACTGATGTAAGAAGGCGGTATTAGAACATGAGACTATCATCTTCGTAATCAGCACGCTAAAAAACCTATATAAGGATTGAGCTTCCTGGGATGAACCACAAAAAATCAATGAAATCAACAAAATCGATAATTCTTGAAGGGCTGACATCAGTCTCGTGCCCTCCCCGTACTTCTCGAGCATGTAAGCTTGAATTTGCAAAAACAGCACCACTCTGTGATAAATTTTAGCTAAAGTCTGTGCCTTACCTCTATCTACGGTATACCTACCGTAACATCACATTACAATATCCCGAACCCGAGCCACTCTAAATGGAGCTTCGCCAAGGCGTCCCTAATCATGTGCCAGAACTCCGTAGAATTCCATCGTATACTGGCAAAGCTAGATCAGGAATCTTACGACCCACCGGTGGGTAGGTCTTATTGTCCGAAACGACAGAACACGTACGACCCACTGGTGTGTCGTATTGTCGTGAATGTGTTGATAAACAAATTGACTAAAGCCTACTAATCAATTAATGCAGTGTTTATCCTCAGCGGCGAGAATTTTGTGCAACCGTTCCGCAGGCATACAGGGATATCCCAGCCAAAAAACGGTATTATAACCAGAATCAACCAAGAGATCAGGCAGATACGGCAAATACGGCTTTCGGCAATAGTTGAGCATCAGAAATGCAGCAGGATTAGCAAATGGCAGAGCTATTTTGGAATTCAGGACTCAGCTCTTGAATCAGTGGAATCTTCTCTCATAAAAAAGGATCTACTCCTTTAGAATGCAGATTCCAAAAAACTTTACAAGTTAATCTGTCGTCACTCGACTATTTTGAGGGAAACCGATAACTTTGTCAGTGAAGTACGATAATTTATTTGCTGAATCGAAATCCGGATTCAAGCACTGAGACAGACACTCATGTAGTGTAACAAAGAAGAGAAACAGCAACCTTCTACGAGCGATGGATTAGTAAATCTTGTAATAGTAATGGGAATGATGCTCACGTAGGGAAATGAGTTATGATAAACACGTGAATGAAAAGAACTAGTATATTTGGCTATAATGAAAGAAAAGAATACGTGTCAGCAATCTTAACTGCAGATATGACTGCGGGTAACTGACTAACGTTTCCAGTCCACAACCTTAAACAGATCGAATCATGCATAGTCCAAGGAAATATGAGTATAAGTACCTGTTTTGTGATCTTTGAACAAGCCTCTCTCTTCAGTATCATTGCGACACTTTCACAAAGAACAGAAGTGATAATGTTCTGAATCGTCATCATAAATGTCAATTTACTGATACAGCAGTTCATCATAACTTACCAAATTCTTTCACTCTGCATTCTCTTCGACCTGACAACTCGTAAGGTTTTCGGAGTGCATCATCAGGAAAAAAACCACAATCCCAGCCTTGAGGTTCGATCCAGTTCGTTCTAAAGGTGTATGACAATTTTTGAACTTTACAGTCTCAAAAGCGCGCAACTGTTGGAAAACAAGTATTCAAGCAAAAGAAAACTATATTATGATGGATTCAAAGTTTGATTTTGAAGCCCACTTACCGAAATAAATGAGATATTTGCTGTTTAGAGCGACATCAATTAGAGTTAGGGTCAGTAGGAAATTGGTTGCAAATTGGTTGCATAGAGGGAAGTAGTGAAAATCCATAAGGAGAAACTCCGTGAAGGTAGTGGATTCATTTGTAATCATCATTACCACAGCTTTCCACAGTCTTGTAATTCTGTCGATTTTCTGAAAAAAGGATTTTCTCGTACTGAGAATGGAAGAATTGCTGAAGATTCCTGTGGCCGTATATGTCAACAGAACCCGTGGCTGGCCTATCCACTGAGGTAGGCTAACCTCCTGGCTTCGCTGATGAGTACAGCCCCTACTCAGATAATCGCCGGGGGCAGGCGGTCCGCAAACTCGCGCTTTTCTGCAGGCGGTCAGCAGGATTTCGGGGCGTGGCCAAATCTTCAGCGGGCGGTATTTGCGTTTTCTGCAAGCGGGCATCAATACAAAATTTTCTGCAAGCGCTCGTCAAACAATCTCTTTCAGCGAGCGCTGGCCAAACTTTCAGCAGGCGCTCAGACTCTTTTTACGCAGTTCCGGGCGTACGCCGAGAAAAGATGAGACTCTGTGTGGCAGAGGTGCCATCGATGGTTTTATTACCCAAGTTTGGGGTACTTTCTTTCAGCGGAAAGTACCTGAGAGCTGTGCGGTCCTTCAAAAAGGACCGTGCGGCTCTTAATAATTTTGCATGTTCTCGCGGAAAATCCGCGAGAATGCGGCCACTGTGCCGCAACTTATGTATAGAAAAACCGCGATAGATCTTCGAGCGTTCGTCTAAAAATTGGCCAAAATTATTCCAAATTTCTGCAAGCGGACCACAAAAAATCAGCGAACTATTTTTCCGGTGCCCGCTTGCTCAAAATTCGCATGGCCGCTTGCCCCCGGCGATTATCTGAGTAATTACAGCCTCCTTTACAACCCCTCCTCCCACTACCACCCTTACACCCTCCACGTCGGGCGCGCATAACATCACGCTCAACCCTGATTAAAACTATTTTCCCGATGAAAGCACAAACATAGCCACCGCATGACTAACTGAAGGGAAAAGCGATGCAAAATTTTATAATAGTACTTACAGGTTGAATGGTACCCAACTCTGCTAGGAAAACAGAACAGCTTGATTGATTTGGAAGAGCGGGTTACTTTTGGGACAGCTTAATGATATTTATGATCAATTAAGGGTGTGAATGCGGCTAAACTGCAAGAAAGGACGGAGCCGATGGAAGTGACTGAGGCTGTAGAGTCATCTCAGTACTTCTTAGAATTTTCGGAAATTTCACAAACTTCTTACGAGCCGAAAACGGTAAGTAATGTGCATTAACCACATGACATTCGCCTGCAATGCATCGCCGATCTACGCCAACATTCACGGAAAAAGTACTGAACTCACATTACTTACTGCCAGTACAAGGAGATCTATAGTCCTCAAAATCGACTAGTCGCCGATCTACGCCAACATTCACGGAAAAAGTACTGAACTCACATTACTAATGAAGCTAGACATTCGACCTCTCTGCATTCTAAACTTCTTTCTGCATTCTGTCTCTCATGAGACAACAGAGGTATGGTGAGTGATAGCATCGTAGTCTAAATTTCTTGCACGCTTGGTACAAGTGCAGCATTGCATTGTGTGGGAACAAACTATGATTCCTCACCGTTGCAACAATGTATTGATACCGAAATGATTGCGCTTCGCACGTTTGCATGAACTCAAATGCATGATGATTGCTTGACTGCATGCTCAAGCAACAGGGCCCGGTACGCGTTGGCTTGGAGAATTTTTGCAGACAAAGTCCTCTATGAATTCCCGAAAACTTACGAAGTCCCTTTTGACGTAAAAGTCAGTAGGAAAACCCTTGTTCAATCGACATAACAAAACTTTTTTGTGATGCTTCGCCCTGGATCTTATAAAAACGATATCCCCGTTGCTTCCAACCTCAAAAACGAAGTCCAGTTGACTCCGAACCATCTATGCCGGGCCCGTCAAGCAACAGCAGTTCACGAAAAATAATAAAGCATTGTTTTAGTGCATCCGGCAAAGAACATGTGAGGAGTGTGCGCACATCTGCGCGCAACAAATGGCAGCGTTGCAGTCCAAGAAAAAAAGGAGGAATTTGTCGAAACGACGAGCAGTTTTTGGAGATCAAGCACGGATTTTGATTGCACGCATCCACAAGTTCTTCAGGGACATAAGAGAAAGAGTACGAGGCCCCTGCGCGGAGGCGATTTCCAAGGCGCCAAGAGATCTCACTGTCTTAGCATGTGGGGTCTCTCGAAATACCGTCACCAACATACAGCGTGGGCGCTTTGCACCCAATAAGCGCATGAAGCTGTACAACCGAAAAAGTATGAGAAAAGCAGCCTTGAGAAGACATGGAGCGGAGTGGGGCGAAGTAGTCAAACAAGCCATTCACGCAAAACTGAGGAATGAGGATAATGTAACTATAGCCGACCTCCACGCCGAACTGTCCTCGGCACATGAAAATTTCGTCCTTTCACAAACGACCTTGTACAGGCTCGTAAAAGGACTTGGCTTTTCTTTTACGAAGAATACGGGGCTAAAATTTATATTTGAAAGGGCAGACCTGGTGGCGAAGAGGCACGCCTTCTTGTCTGAGATGGCTGCAGCACGACACAGGAATGAATACCTCATCTACATGGATGAGACCTGGGTATTCAGCGGCATGGCGAATAAAAAAGGATGGAATGACAAAACAATTCCCCAATTTGCCCCTCGCTCGTTGTTCCAGAGATACTCCTACGGGAGAACTGTTTGTAAAAACAAGGGTAAGCGGGCCATCGTGATAGCGGCTATGGCGGAAGATGGCATAGTAGATAAAAGCGTCAGAGTGGTCGTTAGCGGAACGCGGAATTTAGAGAGCGATTACCATGCCGACATGAACCACACTCTGTTCGAGAAGTGGTTAGTGGACTCGCTACCACACATGGTGCGACGGGCGGGGAGAAGGACTGTCACTTTGGTAATGGATAACGCTCCGTACCATTGTAGGCAGTTAGAAAAGCTGCCCAGAAGTTCCTCGACTAAAGGACAAATAAAGGACTTCCTGACTAGTAAGGGCATCGAGTTGCCTGACGACGCCACGAAAGAAGATTTGGTGAACGAGGTGACTTACGCATAAAATTGGATAGAAAAAAGTTCAAAGGTTCTCTTCAGCTCCGCTGTTACATCGACTTCAGGGGTGGCGTGACTGCTTTACGCAGTTACGCCACAGAGCAAATATGTAATGACCATGGTGTTAATCTTATAAGATTACCACCATTTCATTGCATGTTTAACCCTATCGAGCTGTGTTGGAGCCAGCTCAAGGCGTTCCTGAATAAGATGGGAAGGACAACAGATAAGATTGAGGTGGTGGGTTTCATAAAGCTATTTAATTCTACGGATGTTGCATCCGCATGACTAGGGTAAGTAAGTTACCACCTAGGTGAGGGAGCGAACTTCTACCTGGCTGGCGAGTGTGACTAGGACCGAAGCAAGTGCATGGTTTCGGGATGCGCAGGCGAAGGAGACCGAGGCTCGTCAGAAGGAGCTACTAGATATGGAGGAAGATGGGTCATCAACAGGGGGAGAAAGCGACTTAGAAGAAACTCTTTCAGAGTTTTCATTATGAACATGTCCCCCCTATTACAATGTCAGCAGCATGGCGTAAAAACATAATCAACAAAGTATAAATAAATAAAAAAAGAAGGAAGAAAAGAATGAAAAATAAACCTTATGTAGACAGAACATACTTGAAAGTAGCTCGATTCCTTGCAAATCTCAATATGAAAGTCGGGTTGTGCAGGCATCTCTGTACTGCATTATTGGTGGCTTCTCGTTTTGATAGCACCCAGGTAGTTGGCTATGTCTGTATTCAGGTTCTGGATTCATGCTTTTCGTCACATACAACAAGGTCCGGTCCACATCAACAAGCGAACTCCTTATCACTGATTGGAGCTTCGTAAACAAGTTTATGAAAACTTGTTCTAAAATCCTACCACAGTGGCTTCCTTCTTAATGCGATGATCTGCCGTATATCCTTGATCAAACTCCATTTTTGGCTAAGGGTGTTAGGCGAAGGGACCTGCAGTGAAAAAGGGCATGATAAATACGACATAGGTAAGCAGATGTCGCACCTAAAACGCATTCCCTTTCGCTTTCCTAGGTTTCTTAGGCTGAATGGCTCGAATCAAGAAACCTAAACATTTCACAGTCAATAACAAGAACATCGCCTTTACAGAACCAATCTTGTAACATAAAAGTTACAAATGATACACCAGGGCGGAGGACAATAGGTCACCAAAAGTGCGCAGTTCCGCCGAATATCTACAACAGATACGCATTCCTATGCAGGCACAGGCTGAGTATCTGCTGCATTGTCCGCCCGGGACCTCACTTTCGGCGACCTAATGGGATCGGCCATACTATTCCTGCTATTCCTACGACTCCTGCGAATCCTGCGATTCCTGTGAGTCCCGCACAGTTTAGACGCCGCTTAAATGAGCGCGTGTTGCGTGAAACAACACGTAACACGCAACACGCGCTCATTTAAGCGGCGTCTAAACTGTGCGGGACTCACAGGAATCGCAGGATTCGCAGGAGTCGTAGGAATAGCAGGAATAGTTCGGCCGATCCCAATGCCCTCCGCCCCCAAAAACAGTACAACATAGGTTATACGGCATAGCACGAATGGGATTTACCTATCACATTCATTCGTTGATCAAATGTTTTCACAGAATCACCTAATAACAACACTTCAAACTGGTGAGCTGTTTCGCCGCTGTCTGTATACCTAAAACCACAAGGATGACAAACGCAGCTCGAAAGGCACACGCACTATCTAAATCTACACACGGCTGCGCAACGCGCCCATCCCCCAAAGCGAATTCTCCGGCGTACAGGATTTTTGCGTTGGGACACGTTAGACAATGTGGACCATGCTTTTGATCAAAGAAATGCGAATGATGTCATTAGTGTTTTCAGGTTGACTTCCATACATGTCCCAGATTTGGGGTGAAGTTCTTCGTATAAATACTTTATCATTATAGCTGAAAGCGAGAACAGCGTAATAAGGCCTCAGTTTTCTTTTTCTTCGATAAAATGAACTTCGCTGGTGCTGACAAACATATTTCACTCTACCTGCGGTCTGTTTAGATTTGAAAGATTCACGATAAGTAAAAATCGATTTTACACTGACAAAAAAGTGAATACCTGCGAAGATTGTGATGATTCGGTCTCGGAGTCCTCAGGTAATTCGAGCAACATGTCATCGTCACTACACACATCATAAACTTCGGATTCGTAATGTTTCTTGGCTGAGCGTAACAGATTACTACGTCGTTTATTATCCTGTATACGCATTTCTCCCATGTTGCTAACATCGTCGTTTCTTGGCCCACCGGCTTTTTTGTGAGCAGATGGATCGCAAACTTTGTCTACAACCTAAATAGTTGTAAGCTTAGAAGGCAATCGATATCATTGATTGAATATGAAAAAGATGAGTTTGCTGAGGCTAGCCAACTATAAACTTGTTTTCTGACGCAATTAGTTATGCAGACAGATGCTTACTGCTAATGATAAAGTTATTTTGTGCTGCTTTCTACAAAAATGACAAATTTCAAAATAAACTTGAGACTATGGAGCCTTTCGAATTAGGAAAAATTCTGCACAAACAAGAACTGGAACAACACAGTTCCGATATAGACAAGAAACATAATAGCTGCTCAACAAAAACAAACCGTGAGAATTGTAGCATTAAAGAATCATCGGTGGCATCCTCATAATCAAGAGGCTCAAAATCATCAGCGGTCAGTTCTATTTCTTCAACAACGGCGTCGTCCATCTGCGATAGTTCATGTACACTGATCAACAAAATAAAAGTAAGAACTTGAAGTCATGATGAGACTGATTACTATTAGATACTATGAAATACTGAACAAGAAATTTGTGATTGAGAAATGAAGCATACACTGCAATGCTTCCGTTCGACAGAGTTCTGTTATACTGAAATCAATGAGGTTAAACTAATGAATCAGTTGAATAGTGTTCCTCTCCGAGCTGCATTTGTGTTAGTTTCATCTGCGTCTGAATGGTAAATGAATTAGTACTTTTTGAATTTTGTAAATCGCACTTACTCTAAATCATTGCTCTTCTAGATTAGAAGGTTTAATTGCTATCGCTAATACAGTCGGCTCGAACAAAATACAATGCAATTGAGCCTGAAATTCTTGTCGATATCTACTGCACTGCAGGATTATTCAACATTTTATACCTTCAACTTGTGATAATCGGGATCTATCAGAACATTCGGTTGTAGCTGTAAATTGAGACGATCATGAACCTAGAAAGTTTATATTAGGTTGTTACATAAGTCTTGTTACACTTTGATTTCTTACGAAAATAAGCCGTAAACTTCGAAACTTTAATAGGGCTCCAGGGCACCATTCGATAGAGCAAAGCAAGCCCTACAAGTTGGTATGCAAAAGTTCGCACCAGCTCCAAATCACCGTAAGTTTGCATCCAGAATCTGAGTGGTACTGAAGGCTTGAAAATTGGGAAAAATTCATATCTTCGTTCAAATAAATCCTACGGATCTCCAAGTTGCTCATGTAGATTACACACCACATCAGACACTCATATATACCGTTGCTGTATTTTTTCCTCATCTAGAAATGGAGAAAAAGGAAATTTTCTTGTTTTTACAAAAACGGAGCTATGTTGTTTCTATTCATTTACCTATGTACTACAAGCTCTTAGAAGTATAACCGTAAATTTTCAGCTTTCCAGAAGCCCTAGTTTGCGGAAAATACCGAATTTAGCACTGAACACCCGAGTGAAAAAAGTCAAATTCGGTATTTTTCGAAAACTAGGGCTTCTGGAAAGCTGAAAATTTACGATTATACTTCTAAGGGCTTGTAGTATACAGCTACATGAATAAAAAAAGCATAGTTCCGTTTTTGTAAAAACAAAAAAAATTTCTTCCTCTCAATTTCTAGATGAGGAAAAAATACAGAATTGGTGCACATGAGTGTTTGATATAGTGTGCAATTCTTTTGAGCAAGTTGGAGTTCCGTAGGATTTATCTGAACGAAGATATGAATTTTTCGCGATTTTCGAGCCTTCAATACGATTCAGATTTTGGGCGCAAACTTATAGTGGGTCAAAGCTGGTGCGAACTTTTGCGGACCTTCTTGTAGAGCTTGCTTTGCTCTATCGAATGGTACCCCGGAGTCCTATAAAGATTATGAGGTGCATGACTTATCGCCGTAAGAAGTTGAAGTGTAACAAGACTTATGTAACAACCTAATATTATACGATGAAAGGTAGCAAAGGCATGCAATCTCACCTTATATATTCGAATGAGATCTGCATCAGGCATGAGGATGAGATCAGCAAGCCCAAAATCGTTAGGGCAGAAGTATTTGGCGCCTCCAGCTGTTAGCGACGGACGGACGCGCTAGAATGGCAAAAGCTACTTCCAAACCCTCCCAAAAAAGTCAAATAAACTTGGGAGATGCGACAGGATGTGGCGATCGTAAATGTAGTGGGCAGTGTTGCGCAAAAAGATGACGAAACAGCCGAGAGAGAGTCAATCAATAAAGTAGATGCGCAGTTGGCAATGGGCCAGGGATACGCAGCCAACGCGTCGCGTAGCCTGAGCGGCACGGTGCGCGGCGGATGAACGATTTTCGGGATACGGTAGGAAAGCCCAATGCGTATTGACCACGACTGTACATCCGCGGCGATGATCGAGGAAAAGGTGAAAAATTATGAAAAAAATTGTGTGGAAGAGAAAAGTTCAAAGTGTTTCTTGATTTCAGGTTGCTCACAACCTGGGAGCACGCTGAGGTTGCGTGGGACCAAACAAGGTCAAGAATCTTCACAATTCTTCCCCTTCCTCACATAAATTTCCAGATTTTTTACATAAATATATTTTTCAGAGCATCTACCTATGAGTACTAACCTTAACCCAAGTTTTGTCCCCTATGCTTTCTTACGGCTCTTGATGATATATAAAAATAGCTTTTTTGCATTTCTTTCTAAACTTTGTTTTATTTCTAGTATTTTCTTCACTATTCCCTTTTTTTCGTCGCAGATCATCAGAGGAGCTTCTACAAATACTACAAAAGGTATCTCGTAATTTTCTGCAAAGCCAAGAGGAACTTCTTTTTTATTCCTTATATGTCACCTCGTGCTGGGCCCTGGTCCACCATGCACAAGTACGAGCCGGTTCCGATAAGGGTCCTTCAAAGCGCGTCAAACGGGTTCACACGGCTTTTGGCACGCAAAACTAGGTGTAACTAGCATACCGCTATGTAGATGGGTAGTGGGAAGTTAGGACTATTTGTGAAGAATTACGAAAAAATTGTGTGAATTGGAGGCGTGTAAACCTTTTTCAGAGTTAGGTGGCTTTCAAGCCACCTGGAAAGCCACTTGAGGTGGCTTGGGAAAGAGAAAGTCATAAATTCCCTCCTCACATTTCTTTTCACTTTCTTTACGTAATTCTCATCTACATCCCAAACACTACAAATCGTTTCCTAAACCAAACCCTTCCTCTCCGCTTAGTTACAGCTCCTTGAAATTTTGAATGGCAACACTGCTCCAAGCGCATAGTGCTGCGCGCTGGAAACAATTTATCGTCAATCCAGAGAATGCGAATATCATCGCGTTTGTTTGATGCTTCTTTGACGTTTTTTATTTTGCTTGATTCCGTTCCGTTTCATGTGTTTTCTCGTGTAATATCTCATGGCGGATGCCGTACTCATTGTGCAACTGCAAAAAACGAAGTCAAAGGCGACTTCGTTTCTTGCAGTCCTCGTGCCGAACCCTGAGTAGGGGTAAATAGTATAGAAGAACTGTGCGCCGAATTATAGCAGTACGGTTCAAAACAAGATTACTTCTACATAAAATATCCATCATGTTTTTATAATGCTAAATTCCGTGCTAGTCGTTAATGTTCATGCTGACTCATTTGCCACAGAAAAGATTAAAGGCACTTTCCACCCTAAGTTGACAGTTTTGAGCCTTTGTCAGCATATAATAGTAGGGCCCTCTATCAATCCAACGCCCAAGTCGCGGCACAAAATGCCGCTTCGGAAACGAGAAAATCGCATCGGAATAGCAAAGATGCACGAGTACCTTCATCCATGCCCCCCCCCCCCCTCCCCATCCATGCCCGCCCATTTGTGCTCGCCCAGCCAATCACCGTTCCGGAAAGCCGGCCTGTAGGTTCTCCGAAACGGAAATTGTTGGAGTTTTCGCGCATTCTCGACTTCACATTTGGAATCAGGGGCATAAGAAGGCCCTGAAACGACGAAAACATGAAAGTCGAAAATCTGCGTGGACGGTGCCTTCAAGGCAGCCGAACTACGCACAGTCCGTGGTCCGAAATGCTTATAGATGTTAACGCAATGTAACTTCTTTGCCGTTAGTCTTCAAAAAAGGTTGCGACATGTAGTGAATGGAGAACAGACACCTATAGACTAAGATAGAGCGGGTTTAAAGGCAGCGTCCGGGCAGATACGAAAATTTAGAGTACAGGGGCGCTCGTCCTGGTAAGGCTCTTGCCCAACTGGCAATGCACCTTGCTTCTGAGGCGAGAAATCCGCTTCAGAAGTGGCGAATAGAACGCCCCAGCGACCGAGACGAGTTAGTTCGATAAGCCAGAGTGCGCATACCGCACACAGTCAAGACGTAGGTATCCCACAAAGACTCTGCGTCTCAACCATGGCGGCAAAGGACAAAATTCAAACCAAGGGCTTTTGGGAAAGCACGTTTTCGGCGTTTTCGTGCCCTCCAAGCTGCATTTTCAGAACCAGCGGGAGGAATAAGCCCAGATAAACAAAAAATTCCATTCGAAATTTTGCCCGGATGCTGCCTTTAAGTTTCTCAAAATCTTTGAGTTTTGCTCAAAGTGAAAAGCTGAGTTGCTTTTTTTTCGTGTCTTCAGAAGCAGTGCATGAAAATATTGGAGGAAGCTACATTCGTATAAACGTAAAACGTTCTGCAGCCAACTTCCATCTTTTCTAATGATAAACTACTTAAAAATGCTTTCACAACTTTCACTGCCAGGTAGAGGTTTGAATAGGATGTATTTCTCGAAAACATAAAACTTGGTGATTGTGTTCCTTTAGACTAGCAAGTTGTTACTTTCATGCAGGTTCGGCCTACAGTAGAACATACTGAAACTACACAACTACTCTGACTAATGTGATCACTTTACTGCGGATATCGGAACATTTGTACGCAAATTCGGTGCTTATTCTTCGGTCACACTATAGCATCGAAAGTCGATGTATCTGTGCTTCCTGAACAAATTCTATAAAGTTTTGTGAATGCAGATTTGACTATTCGGCTGTTTCTCTACTGGAATGTACCAAGATTCTGGTGGTCCTCAAAAAAGTGATCCTCAAAGACATGTCTTCTGTGCCTTTAACTATGAAAGGAACAGACCTTGACCACAAAAAAACGTAAGTGATATCAATTAAACGCAAAGTTATTCAAAGACTTTATTGAACGAAATAATACGACTGGAAAAAATAGAACAACAACGACCGGAACAAAACACATTCACCGAGTTGCACAGTTGGATAGCATTCAAAGGCGTATCAGTCGGCTTACTGTCAATTCCGGCTAAGTCGTAATGGACGCAAAACCTAAAAGATAATGGACAACGTTTGACTCTCTTTTATTAGGTTGATGCATAATTCCTGCACCAAAATAGGTACATACCGCAATAATCCGGAATAATTTTTATCCCAAATAGGATTTGATATATCACTGGTTAGAGCAAACCTAGCACTACAAGATAGTCCTTGAAGTTTTGCAGCGCTTTGATTCAAGCAAAGATTAAAGCCAAAAATCAAAAAGATCCAAGCGTTCCAAATCAATAAAAAATTGGGAGTCCGTTCAGAAAGTCCTTCAAAACTTCTAAATTGCTCATGCATTGTTATTTCGCACAAGACGCAGTTGCTTTTCACTATGCAGTTGCTGTATTTTTCTCTCAGTTAGAAATTGAGTTAACAAAGTTTTTCATGTTTTCCCAAAACAATGCTGAGATTTTCTAGCACTGAGAGTTGTGTACTACAAGAAGAAGAACAAGAAAGAGTAGAAGAAGAAGCAAAAGTGTGAATGTTCAGTTTGCAGCAGCTGGTTTACGAGAAATATCGAATTTTGAGCAATTAGGCAGGAAAAATTCGGACAGAAAGCTAGTTTCGATATTTCTCGCAAACTAGTTTCTTTGCAAGGCTGAAAGTGTAAAGTCTTACTGCTAGTGGCATGCAATATACAACTGTTGGTGCTAGAACATCTCAGCACTTGGTAAAAACATGAAAAATTTCGTTCTCTCAATTTCTAGCTGAGAGGAAAATTCAGCAACTGTATAGAGAGACGTCTTATACGAAATGACAATGCGTGAGCAAGTTTTGAAGGATTTTCTGATTAGACTTCTAATTTTTTCTTAGTTTTTTGTTCGCTTGGATCTTTTTCGTTTTTGGCTTCAATCTTGACTTGTATCAAAACTGCTGAAAAAATTTAAGCGCTTCTTGTAGAGCTAGGTTTGCTCTAACTGATGATATATTGAATCCTAATTGGGATATAAGATCATTACGAATTATTGCTGTCTGTACCTATTTTGATGCAGGAATTTTGCATCAAACTAATAGTAACAGCACTTTAAAAACATTATTCTTGCTTAATATAATGACATTCAGAATAAAATCGCGGTTATCGACATTCCAGCGTTTCCAATTGCGCGAATGAAGAAAAAATTAATTATAAATTTGAGCTGAACATTTAGTACCTCTCAAATATCTGATTTGAGGCTCTACGTGGTGATATCGTACTTATCGTATTTTCCTAAAGCCAAACATGATAAACTTAGAAAATAGAGATGCGTGTTAAGAGCGGTGTAGAACAAAAAGTAGCTTGGTTTCTCAGAAAAATAGAGACGCGTTACAAATCAGAAAAGGTTAGGTGCGATGTGGAACAAAGGGTGGCTCGGTTTCTTTTCTTCGATTTATTGACTTTCACAATTTTTCAACAAGTAAAAGCTTATCATGGTTCAACCAGGCATTTTCCTACTGTCATGTAAACGGGGGCGGTCCTAGCTCACCGCAGTATCAGGATTACAAGGATGCGGTGAATCGAATTGGAGTTGCTCGTAAGATGATCATTGATGCTCGTAAGTCATCCATAATACGAAGGGGAAGGGGCCTTGCAGTGCAGCACTTATGGTGGCAACCAATACAGCACCACATCCACAGTGATCAATGGCCAGGGCTAAACCGATAAAGCTAGCAGGTCGCGCCATAATTATTTGCTCATATATATCTCAGTGCTAAAAAACAATAAACGCAAATTTGACAGACAGTGATGCGGACATTGAATTGGCTCATTATCTCTAACAACTGCTAATAATTTCAAATCAGCCTCATTTTGCTTGAACACATGCAAAAAGTCTTTTTTGAGGCTGTCGTTAGGCTCGCAGGTAGTCACTATCGAGATCTTGCCAGGCTTTGCTGCAAGCGGCTTTCAGAGATTCAAGTGGAGTCATTCAAAGAATTGCTTAAATCGTAGCGCCTGTACTCGGCAGCCGCATTGCAGGTACGCTCGCGTGCGTTCACCCTACATCGACTCGGGCAATTTCGTGCAGCCGACTTTAGCAACGTTCGCAGCGTCTGTTGCTCTACAGGCTAAAACACAGAAGGTTTTGGCAGGGATACCCTGTAAATGGCGGTGGGTCACTGTAGTTGAAAGTTGCAATAACTGCCAGAACTGTTCTGTATCCATTCATCATTGACTACTGCAATTCTTTTATTTGAACAGGTGTAGTGAAGCTCACCTTTGACACTGCAGTCAAGTTGGTCTGCATCCATGTTCGAAAAATAAATCCTTTCATCATTGACTATGCTGCAAACTGAAGTTCTATTCAAAAAGGTGTACTGAAGCCAAACAGCCAAAAGTTGAAGTCTACTCGGGTCCTGCGGCCGTCTACGGCCTCTTTTGTGCACTTCGTGCACAAAAAGAGGCTTTTAAAAAGCAGCGAAGGGGGCGAGGTTGTCAGCTTAGGTGGCGCGCTGTCAGTGAAGAAGTTGGTTACAAGGATGAGCGGCCACCAACAGATCTCCTTGCTTACTCGAGCGATTGAGCGCGGCAATACACTCTACGGAATGTTGTGTCCAGGCTGCAAATGCTCTCCTTGTAGGCGTCGTCGGCGGTAAGGTCCATGCTTACATTTATACGGGGGGGGGAGCTCCCGGCTCGGCGGCCGGTTTAGTTACCAAATTTTTAAAATAAAATCTTAAGCATAGCTTCTTTTTTTGAGTTTAAACTATTAAACTATAAAAATCAAATAAATAATGATAAGGTAATGATCTTATTATTGATATAATTATTTTTATATGCTATAAAAAGTATGGCTAACTATTAATTATTGAACTAACTCTAAACTATAAACTATCAGGTCATTCCGAAAGTAATTTCGCTTTTTTCAAATTGGCGCCACATCTGAAGGAACGAAGTTTCGGAGAGATGGTGGTATTCGACGCAGAAATTCATCCTCTTTCTAATGCTCATAAAATCTTTGCAACAAAATCAATGAGCTCACTGAAAATCCCAGATTCTGAGACCGATACTTTTTGCTATTGTCAACATCAGCAATTTTTTTAAAATCTCTGCATCAGACCTGCGAAGGAGCCCAAGAAGTGGATAGAGCAAACCCTGTAGGATACAAAACAATTTCTTTCTAATTTTCATAGCTCGTCATATTTTTTGATAGAATTTTGATTGATGCTGCCGATTTCCATTTTTGGTCAGCTCAAACCACATAGAACACAGTGAGCAGCTCGGGTGTCATTCGATGCAGCTTGTTCTCCTTTTTTTAATGGATGTTTTTTATTTCCGATTGTTCAGTCTTTGGGGATAATATCATCATAACTCATGTTTTTGAACGCGCCCACATCTGTACCCGAAAAACTCGAAATTTGATATTTAAAATTCGTAAACTCTCATTTGCTTTGTAAAACCAATATTAAGTCATTTACCATTTTGAAGGTTTCGTGAATAATTACTGCTGTTTGATGCAATTGTGGCTGACGTAGGCCTGTTCAAATTTGATGCTTTGGTTAAAAATCTTCTAAAAAATTACGGGAAGCTATGAAAAAGAGAAAAAAACTTATGCTGCATCCTATGACGCTTGCTTTATTCAATCGTTACTTGAACTCCTTCTGAGTGTTGATACGAAAATTCTAAAAGATTGTGAAACTTGGCCATCACAAAAAGCATAAGTCGCAGATTTCGGTCACTTTCCGAAAGCTCATTGAGTGTGCAGCAACCGTTCCATAACAGTTAGAAAGATGAAATGCTGCATCGAATGCTACCAAGATCTCCCGGAAAACTTTGTTCTTCAAATGTGGCGATCCTTTGAAAAAAGCGAATGTCGCGGCTCGCGATCGACCGCTCCTCACAGCATGTGGCCGGGAGCACCGTGTTGCCGCGCGTCTCAGTCGTGAGCACGGTCGCCGCGCTTTACGGCGGCTACCTTGTCCATTCCGAGACCACACCACGTAGGCACGCCCCCAGCCACCGCTACAGTGCGGCCTCTCTCGTCTTGTCATCTTGCTATTATCGTCGTGCCGCCTTTATTATTGATTGGTTGGGTTTCCACGATATCGCCGTCGTGTCTACGTCCCCGTGCCTCGCGCGATTGGATGGACTGTTGATGGATTGTTTGGATGTACGCGCGAGGATAGAATTCCAGGATGATGAACATCACGAAGCGCCTTGGTCGCGCAGGATTTGTTGGGAGCTTTGTTCGATGCTGTTGGTTAACATCATGGGGTCGGTGTTGCCGTGCCGTAGCTGCTGCCTTGGCGGCGCGCGGCCGGCCTGTGGGTAGCTCCCTTGGATTCCGGGAGAGTGTGTGAGTGTGCTAGTGTGTGAGTGTGAGTAAGGTAGAGTCCCCATCGGTAGCCCGGGGTAGAGCTTAATTCTCCCCGTGGTAAGTATATTTACATTTATTTATATCGTGTATTTTTCTCGTGTTTATTTGTGTAGTAAATTTATGTATTTCTTATTGTTTCATGCAGTGTAGGCGTAACGCGCCATTGTGAGTTGGCGCCACCCGCAGTGGCGGAAGTCCTTCGGGGACAGGAGCTGTGGCGCAAGGCAGTCGAGCGCTAGGTGAGGGGGCGCAGAGCCCACCGAGCCGCAACATGGTGCATCGATGCCGAGCGCATGGTGGATGGCGTCGCCGCCCGCGGATGGGTTAGTCGCGCAAGTTGGAGCAGGTTGTGTGCCATCGGTATGTTGCGTCGTTGTTACGTTGTTGAAGGAACGCGCTATCCCATCCATCATGCGTGCGTAACGAGCCCGAAGCTACCACGCTTAGCGCCCCAGTAGGAAGTCTTGGCAAACAGAGAGGCAGAGTTGAATACCTACGTAGCCAGTAACAAGAGTGCCGGAAGGTAGCCAGGGTGCGAAGCATGGCGTGCCAGCGCGGGGGGATAGTCGGGAAGACTGTGGCAGCTTGCCAACTAGAACCCCAATCGATCGAGCGCCCACGTCATGCGATACCTGGTAAGCCTGTCGTGCTTGGAAAGTACTGCCCAGGTGGAGGGCCGGTGTCGTAGTCGGCGGGCTCGACCGGGGGTACCGGAGAGTACCAGCGGCCGCACATGTCGAGTCTTCGGGATTTGGAGCGAAGGATTGGGGAAGCAGGATAAGAAGAGTTGAGATGGACGCCTTGAAGGAGCACGATGGATGGAAGATGGATGCCGGATGGAAGGAGGATGAAGAGGAAGACGGAGGATAGGACGATCGCGAGCGCGCCTGAGTTGTATCGTTGTACGTGCATTTAGTGCTGTATCGTCGAGCACGCTGCGCGCAGAAGACCAGATCGTGGAGGCGCGAAGAAGAGTTGTATCGTTGTACGCGCATTTAGGATTGTATCGGACGACGCGAGAGAACTGTACCGGAGTACGCGCCAGGAGAGTTTCGACGTCGGGTTGTTGTTCGAGTGGGAAGCTGGCATGGAGATGGAGAGTTTGAAGGCAGACGGATGGAAGTCAAGGAGCGCGATTTAGAGCTGTATCGTCGCACGCGTATTCAGTGTTGTACCGTTGAACACGCTTCAGTATCGTATCGTCGTACGTGTACTAGTGTTGTATCGTCGAACGCGTTTCAGTACTGTATCGTTGTACGCGCTAATTCGAAGGCGAAGGACGAGCGATGGACAGGAGGAATGACACGAGAAAGGGGTATGGAGCTGCGTAGAGCTGTATCGGTGGACGCGTGAAGGTGGAGACGAGACGCGACGCGCGAAGAACCGCAGCTGGGGATCGACACCGTCCTATATTCACATATAGGAGCTTGGACCATAGCCGGGGAGACGGGATTCGGGTTCTTTTATGTAAGCTGGGGTTTTATAGTAAGTATTTCGTGTTCTATAGTTTTTGTATTTTTGTGTTTTCTAAGTAAAAGTTTAAGTTTGGGGTTAGATGGGAGTTTGGATGAGTACTAGGGGTCCTTGGATCTATATCCTGTTGATTTTTCTTTCACACCACCTTCTTTTCCTTCGCTCTACTGTAGTTTAGTTTTCCCACAAATCGGTATTAGTGTCCCCGTAGTATATTTTCTTCTTCTTTCTTTTTCAATCGTCATCAGTAATCGTAGTCGCCTTTGGCTCCCGTCGTAGTGTAACATGGGGTACCATTAGGTAAGTTTCGTTCGCGCAAATAAGCGCACTTGCGCGTTCGTTCCTGTGCCCCCTTAGTTCGCCCACCACCCCTAGTACAAGCGGAGAGCAGCCGTGCTAGAAGGATAGGATTGCCGTGCAAGACGCTGAAAGGTATCATCAGCAGGACGACGACGAAAGACGGCAATTGGAACGAAGCACGGTTTTAAGCAGGATATGGTCCAAGTGCCAACGGGTCATCAGTAATGGCCTCTCCGTTCGCCGACAGGAGCCCTGAGCAGTTTCCAGACCGGCCTCCGACAGGATAACCTTTTCCGTACCTTGTTATACGCGCGCCACTTAGTGCCGCGCAGGCTCTTCAGTGACACTCTGTCGTTATTCATGCTCTGTTTGCCTTACGTCCTTTGCTTACCCCACGGTTACGTACTAACTTCCTTTTTTGTTTCTTCTTCTGTGGTGGAGTAGGTTGGGTAAGTTGGAAAGTTTATTAGGGTTATTCGTTGCTATGGGTAGTAGGGAGTGTGTTCTGTGTTTTTCTATTTATAATTATATGTATTCTCTTTAGGTTACCGATGGGTGTGAGTGTTGCCCCCTAGCGCGCCGCGCTTCGTTCAGGCATGGTCCATCTTCGATGTCGTTGGTCACACGACGGACAGTATGACAGAGAGAGCCATTGGAAACAGGCAGAATTTCTTACCGTTTTCCATCCAGGTACCGAGCCTCTGTTTTCCTTCTTTTCTGTTCTGGTTTGTCTGGTGCCAGGCCGTTGTCGAGCTTTACGCTCTGTTTTCATTATCAGGCCAGATGTTGTGTTTTTGCGGCGGAACGCCTTTCTTTTTGTAATTTTTGTCCCATATTTTCCCCTTTTTCTTCAGTTGGGTCCTGAAACGATTGTTGTCGAGCGCGCACTTTGGGCGGCGTGTACCCCACCTTCTTGTGCATATTGATCGACCATCAGATCCTTTGCGCTTCTTCCCTTATTTCCTATGTCTTGTTTGCTGTTGTCGACGCAATAAGCAACCATAGCCCCCTTTTTACGTTTTTGTAATTCTGGTGAACGCGCGACCCAACTGCTCATTTCGCGCAAACTTTGTCTCCCTTGGCCTCAGAGCGTCGGTTAGGTCAGTAGATCCTGTACTACTCGCTAAGTATTCTATCTTTGGTGTATAGCGAACTTGTTCCATCCTTGCAGTTGTTATTGTCTACCGCGTTGCAACCTGTCTTCCAGCCAAGTCAGTATTTTTGTTTTTCTTGCAACTTCGCGAGCCGTGAGCTCATTACCACCCCTTTTGCTCATTGCAGAACCTTCTGCACGCTCCATCTTGGGTTCGTCCTGTATCCTTGCAGTTGTTTCTGTAAGTGTTCTGCGTAGTTGCAATTCTTGTTCCAACCTTGGCTACCTGCAAGACCATTATTCACTCGGCTTTGATTTAAACTTGGCTTTTTCCTTACGCGCGTTCAGTACATCGTTCGTGTGCTAGCAGATCCGCGCATTTTTGGATATCCCTTGTACTGCGTGTTAATCCTGGTATTTGTTATGTTACATCCTGTAAGCGCGCCTTTCGTACTATGTCATCCACTGTTGGCGCAGTGTAGATTTTTTTTCTCATTGCCTATTCCATCTACAGGCTTCTTGCGCGTGAGTACTCTTAGTAGTGTCGCGCCTTTGCTCTTGCTGTGCGCTCCATCTGCACCTTGACCTTATGCCAAGCTTACGTGATTACATCCTCGGCAAGTGAAGTACTCCTTTACCATCTATGTCGGCATCGTCGTGTTTTTGAGTTGTATCGTCGCAGCCGTACTTCATGGACACTCTTCGCCCGTAGTAACTTGGCTCAGTTGTTGCGCTCAGGGTTAGTGTGTCTTGCTTATTCACAGTTGTTACCATCTTGTTCGTATGTTTAACTTGCCTGGCCAGCTAGTGTAACTGCGACCACTACTGTATATTGGCAAGCATGTTCCTTGAGTGCATTTCTTTTCTGGATCTAGACTTGCCTGACGCGCGACCCGTAGATACGTTTATACTATTTTGTCTGTGGACGCCTATGTCAGGGACCTGTAGCCATTAACATCGGCTGTGGTTATACGCGCGGCCTTTGCCGTTGCTTTTTTGGATTTACCCCCTTTTACCTGGATTGGCTTATACTCGGACTTATTTCTTGTCTGCATTACTATCTTATTGTGTCATTTTTCCATCTTCTACTCGGACACCTTTGGTATGCAGCATAATTCGATTTCGACGAATGTGGAGTAGTTTTGTAGGTAACACCTACTCCCGTACTCGCTGTAGTGTCTTCGGCGGCAGCTTGGCTCATATTCCAACATTTGATCATGGTTATACTCAGTTTGCGCATAGTAAACCCGCTTTCAACATCGACGTGCGATATATACTTAGCGTAACGCGCTAAATAGATGGGCTAAGTACATAACATCATTTAGTTGTCGCGCTGAGTATTAATCATGCTCATGCCAGTGGATTCATCGTCGGAACGTCCAGAGGGAAGTCTCACTGCGCAGCTTGGACGCGCCGTTAATCAGCCTAGAATACCTCATGACGATGATCTTTTTTGAGGATGATGGGACCAACGGCGAGCCGGGAATAGGATATTCGACGCGCGAGTCTGAAGACGACTTCAGGCAGGAGTTGATGATTCGTGGACCAGTACATATGGCGAATTCACAAGAAGCGCAGGCGGACGCACAATCGGGCGATAGTGTGGACTCGAACGGTACTAGTAGGCAACACTAATTTTGAATTTTGTTTCGAATTTTCCTTTTTTTTACAGTTTATACTTCTAAATTTACTAACGTTTTGCATCTGCGCGTCAGTCAATTTTTTTTATACTGTAACATCCTTGTGACTGTCGCGCCTCTAAAATTTTATTTTTATACTTTGCCTACTTACCGTATAACATCTGTCGCACTAGTTAACCCACTAGCTAACACCATCTGGCGCACTTGTGGAGCGCGTTAACATCTATCGCGCCATGTAAAGTCCCGCGTAACATCTTAGTTTGTCAGCTCCTTACCAGTCATACTTCCTATTGTAGTAGCGCGTTAACATCATTGAAATTTTCCGCTAATTATTCTAATTTGTTTATTGTTGCTACTCGGTCGAGCAGCCTAGCGGTATAGTCTACTTTAGGAAGCTGCAGCCGTCACAGGACGCGCCGTCTTATTGCCTTAAGTCCCGACCATAGAGCCATTGCGAGCAGTCCATCAGGCTCCTGTAACATCTGCTCTATAGGTTGGGCCGTCTTTCCTTGAACAGACCCACAGTGCTGCACCCCCCGGGTCCTTCAGTTGCGGGGTCGATCCCCTCGTCGAGGCATTTTGTCCTCGGCGGGAGGCTGGACCTTCGTCCAATTCGGTCCGGATGGGTGCTAGATGCGCAAATTTGGGAATGTTTCTGGAAAGACGTGGTACTTTTTTCGTCTGGAAGCCAACACCCTCTCAGTTTATCGTTTTATTTTGTGCCCTTGTATTGTAAATTAAGTCAAAATTAAGAGAGGGTGGAGGTTTCCTTTGTTTCAGGGTGTGCGTTCCAGGACGCGCGTCATGTAGGTTCGCAGGTGTTAAGTTTCGTTTCGGGCATTACGCTCCCTCGACGTTGAACGTATGAGTGTATTTAGAGTGGTTAGATGTTGATGGTGCGAGTGACGTAATGCGAGTTGGATGCGCAGTAAGATCAGCGCTGGTCGAGATGGATGGCGAGGTGGAACGATGGTGATGCTATGGGCTGGAGCGTTTATCCTGAAACAGTGTACATAGTCTGGTAGCCGTAGAAGTGTTATTACCTATTGTTCATATTTATTTGGTGAGCGCCTTGAGCGCCTCGGTTTATTCTAGTAGTCAACTGCGCGTCATAGCGCCTGTAGTTTTGTGTTTATTTTTGTGTTTTACCACGGGGCGGGTCACTGCCTGTTCCGTCGCTACCGATGCCGCATGCCCCTTTTTTTTCTATCATCGCCCAAATTTTTAGGTTAAGGCAGTTGCCCCAGGTCACGGTGCTATCACGTAACCACCTACTCGCAGCGCCCAATGCCTTTCGTTGTGGGGGGGGGGGGGGGAAGTGTCGCGGCTCGCGATCGACCGCTCCTCACAGCATGTGGCCGGGAGCACCGTGTTGCCGCGCGTCTCGGTCGTGAGCACGGTCGCCGCGCTTTACGGCGGCTACCTTGTTCATTCCGAGACCACACCACGTAGGCACGCCCCCAGCCACCGCTACAGTGCGGCCTCTCTCGTCTTGTCATCTTACTATTATCGTCGTGCCGCCTTTATTATTGATTGGTTGGGTTTCCACGATATCGCCGTCGTGTCTACGTTCCCGTGCCTCGCGCGATTGGATGGACTGTTGATGGATTGTTTGGATGTACGCGCGAGGATAGAATTCCAGGATGATAAACATCACGAAGCGGATTGGTCGCGCAGGATTTGTTGGGAGCTTTGTTCGATGCTGTTGGTTAACATCATGGGGTCGGTGTTGCCGTGCCGTAGCTGCTGCCTTGGCGGCGCGCGGCCGGCCTGTGGGTAGCTCCCTTGGATTCCGGGAGAGTGTGTGAGTGTGCTAGTGTGTGAGTGTGAGTAAGGTAGAGTCCCCATCGGTAGCCCGGGGTAGAGCTTAATTCTCCCCGTGGTAAGTATATTTACATTTATTTATATCGTGTATTTTTCTCGTGTTTATTTGTGTAGTAAATTTATGTATTTCTTATTGTTTCATGCAGTGTAGGCGTAACGCGCCATTGTGAGTTGGCGCCACCCGCAGTGGCGGAAGTCCTTCGGGGACAGGAGCTGTGGCGCAAGGCAGTCGAGCGCTAGGTGAAGGGGCGCAGAGCCCACCGAGCCGCGACAGCGAAATTACTTTCGAATGACCTAATATTAGGTCGGTGCAAAAGTTTTATCAGTTTTTTCAGTCCATCGTCAAACACGTTATAATGAAGATATACTAGTAATTCAAAATGTATCCGATGCAGAATTTTTTCCTATTTCCAGGAATGATATCCACGAAAGTCCCCGCGAAATGGGCTTTTCGTGCGAATAAAATGGACTTAGTCCATGCGGTGCGATAAGATATTGCATTCGCGAATCCATTCATTCCATACAAAATTTCCTCAGCAAACCTTTTTCCAACTTGTCTCAACCTGTTTTCTCACTCTTGCAAACTCATCTCTACAAGTGGTCGGTATCTAACTAGGGCTGACTTAGCATTATGATGACAGTCACATAATTTATTCTACGCTTTCACACTTCATTATACATCAAAAAATGTCATTATCGATAACTATGCATCGAAAACATCTTCAAGAATAGAATTCATATAATATGCGGGCCTTCGCTTCTCAAGACTTCTATGGATCTGCTTTAACTCAAATTAGAGTAGAGCTTTTAGGGGAAAGCAAACTTTGGCTAGACTTGCACTGCAATCTGTGAAGCAAAATGCTTATCTCGTAGGAAACCTTGCCCTACAGCCCAAAAAGTTCTTTAAATCGGAAAACTACGAGTCGCAAAGGATGACTTCGCAAATGTTCTACTTTAACTCTTCTTTGTCTTTCAGCATTAATGTTTATATCTCTAAGTAGTTGAATGTATGGACTATTGCTAGTAGAAAATTTTTCACAAAATTTTTTTTGCTGGCTAGCGGCTTTCAGTAATTCTTGCGACCAATCTCAAAATTGCTTTTGAAATGCCGTCTTTGAGGTTTTTTTCTACGAGAATAGTCAAAAGATAGCTTCTGAGTAATTGTATTAAAACGCAAACTTTTCTTATTCTCAGATACAAATTATGAATTTAGTTTTGGTTGATAATTTGAAGAATTAACAAACTTTGTTCGATTTACATAGGAATATTCGCATCGACCTGATATTTGGAAGCATTTAATGTTAGCGAATATTTTGGTGAATTTAACCTTCTTCCATAATTTTTATAGCGTTTGTATGAGTTTAGAAAGAAACACTTATTTCACACATAAAAGACAGGAAACTTTTTCCACTCACTTGTTACCTTAGAATGAGCTGAGGAACACATTCTCAAAAAATCGCCATCAAAAATATGCAAAAAGGTCAAAAATGGGCTTAGTCCCAGCTCACCTTGCTGCTGGGAGTAAAATAGGCTTTCAAGTCCATTTAAAATGGAGGTATGAATCCCATTTTGCCCCATTCTAAATGGACTTTTCGCATGATTCTTTCGCAAGCGAGAGCTCAAGTAGGGTTGAATCATTTTCATCACACCGCTTTGCCTCGTGGTTGCGATGAGATGAAAATTTTTGGATAACGCTAGCGAAAGTAGATTCCGACCAGTTTCTGCCGCGAACGAATAAAATGGGGTTTGGAAGTCCATTTTCCTCCATTATGAACCTTCGTGGATATCATTCCAGAAGCTAAAATCTCATTGTGTTTCGTCGTGAGAGTGAAGAGATATTTGCTGAGAATTACAACCACCCGTTTTTACCATGTCCAACTTTCACTGATTTTCAGAATTTTTGTATGAGACTTTCGAAGGAGCCCTAATAACCACCAGATAGAGCAAACCTTTTGCCAACTTATGCAATTTATTCTTTTCTTTCAACTGCTTTTTCAGATTTTTGCTAAATAATTTTCTAAAAGTCTTGTGTTTTGGAAAAATCGCATAACCTGTTATTGCACCAAACACTGCAAGAACTACAAAATACTGAGGTTTCAACACTCGATTATTACTACCGCTACCATTACAAAGTAAATGAGCGACTTTCGCTGCAAATTACGAAGATTTCGAAACATAGGTTACGTCAGTGCGCACTCATGAAATTGAGAAATACTGCGATTTTTCTCACAAAGTTCGCCTACCTCGGCAAAAACAAAGACAAGTGTTAGAAGGAGGATAAAAAGTTGCATCGAACAATGACCGAAGTGTTTAAGATTTCATGTTCTACGAGGTTAAAATAAGCTGAATGTAAAATTTGGTCACTTCAACAAATAAATCGTAGAAATTCTGAAAGACAAGCCGCAGGGCTATAAAAAATTGCTTTTGTTGGCGAAGGGTTTGCCCTATCTGGTGATTATTAGGGCTCCTCCGATAGACTCATACAAAAATTTTTAAAATTAGTGTAAGTTGGACATGGTAAAAACGAATGGTTGCAATATCAGCTAATATCTCATCACTCTCTCAACTAAACACAATAAGATTTTAGCGGCTGGAAAGAGGAAAAAATTCTGCATAGGATGCATTTTGAATTACTAGTTTATCTTCATTATGACGTGTTTGACGATGGATTGAAAAAACTGACAAAATTTTTGCACCGACCTAATATATTATTAGGTTGTCCGGAAAATAATATCGCATGGCACCTACCGCCACAGAATGACCACAAAAAATAGCGAATGCGGTGTCATTTGATAGAGCAAAGCAAGCTCTACAAGATAGTTTACAAAACTATGCGGAAATCGTGCTCCACCTGAAGTTCGAATGTAAAAATGTAAAAATTTTTGAATATCCAGAAAATCATATCTCGGTTCATAGACGTCCTATGGATTTCCAATTTGCACAGGCATGTACTCTTTACACTAGACATTCACCTGCATAGTTTGTGGTATTTTTTCTTGGCTAGAGTACGAGAAATAAAAATAGGTCATAAGTGAAAATATGTCGTTTTTTCGGGTTTTTTGCAAACAATTTGATTTTTCTCGAAAACTAGCGCTTGTCTAAAGCTGAAAATTCATGGTTATACTCCTAAAGGTTCATGCTACAGAATCACCCATGTGAGAGAAGCTCAGGATTGTTTTGGCAAAAATGTGTCGAACTTCGTTTTCTCAATTTTCAGCCATGAAAATACCGCGAAATGTGCATACGAGGGGTCTCGTATAGTAAGTCCATGCGCAAGTTAGGGGTTCTCAAGGCTTTTCTGAACAGAGATACAATTTTTTTCGTTTTTTAAAGATCTTTAGTGCCTTGTGAAATTTGGCTCCAAACTCCACGCAAATCAAATCTGGCGCGAAGGCTCGTGCTTCATTTTGTAGAGCTTGTTTTGATCTATCGGTTCGAGCCCCATTTACTTACTTTCGTACCCACCCTGCTACGATTTTGCATGTTAAAATAAAAAGCGACATTATTTTCCGGACAACCTAATAATTTTTATAATTATTCTAGTTACCCAATTTAAAAAAAAAACTTGAGCATAGCTTCTTTCTTTCTTGTAATGTTTGTAACCATGCTTCTTTTTTCTTTCACTTTTGTTTTCCACTATTTACAATGCTATCATTTCTTTCTTGATTTTCTTTTTTTTTCAATATTATTTCTTTTTATGATATCAATTCCGTAAAAACGACTGCCGATTAGTTGCTCACAAGGAAATGGTCAGAAATCGAAGTGGTCAATCCAGACAAGCTGCATACCATTAGGTGCAGCATGAAGCTCTGAATCTGTCTTCCTTACCTGCTTATCGCTTTTCTGTACGAAGCTATAAGCCATTAAAGACCATTATTTTGTTAAGAAATTATGCGTGAAATTGAAAATTTAGCCGTGCAGAGCCACGTTCGCCTTAATGCTGAACCAAAACATGCAGCTAGCTTACTTCAAATTTTTAAAGCCAGAATCTGAGCTGAAAGTGCACCAATGTGCTCAATTTCGCTGTTTTTATGTATGATTTTTTTTCACAATAAAACCGCTTGTAGCTTTGTCCACAAAGCGATAAGCAGGTAAGGAAGACAGATTCGAAGTCAGCGTTTTATACTGCATCCAATGATATACAGCTCCTTTGGTTCGGCCACTTCGACTTCTGACCATTCCCTTGTCAGCTGCAAAGTTTCATCTGTTTGATGATACAATAAAAAACGGCGCAAGTAAAGAAGCATATCTGAATAGAGCGAAAGCGCAGTACGATAGAAGCAATTCCGTGATAAGGGATGGTAGGTCATATACTTATTTCGGCAAAATCTGCTCTATTTTCTTTCAGTATAAAAAACCTAAAAGCTGGCATTTTAAGTTTTGTCTCGATCGCTTTGAGTGAGCTGATATCGGATTAGGTATCGGTAACGTTTCACAGTAATGTTACTTCTATTGCGAGAAGTCTGAACCTACAATACCACTCATAAAACATCCATTCCGGGATTTGCGAGAGTTTGCGACATTCTGTCAGTTTCGTGGAACCACGGAAACGCATTATATCAGAACGCCTTGATGGGGTGATTACAGTACTTTATCATATTCGAAAATATTCATTCTGGAAGGTATGCGTTGCTTGGCGTGATTTGCGGAATCAATGTCGCGCAAACTTTCGCGGCTAGCGCGATGCAAGCCGATACAGCGGCCGGTGGCGCCGTTCGCCGCTGTAGCCGGGCGCGCCTCTTGTATTCGCGCTCGGACTCCTCCCCGCTGACTCGCTGCCAAAAAAGGCGTATATAAGGCGGCGCCAACGGCTTTACGCGCCTTATCCCTTTCTTGGTTTGATGTAACGCTCTTATCGATTTCTTGTGGGGATCTTGGCAGCAGTTAGCGAGCTCCCGCAAAAGAGGTTTTGTTGTGGATAGCGGTTGAGCGATAGATCTTTTCTGAGTGTAAGCGCATGCGCGCGCCAAGTTCGTCTGATGAGAAAAGGAAGTATCATCGCGGGAGTAGTGGAGAAGTTGTACCGTTCCGGAAGGACTAGGCGTTATGCGGTCGACCCTGGGGCCAATCCCTGAACTTCTTATGTTGAGAGATGTTTTGTGACTATCGGTGACCCGGAGTGAGGCTAGCTAGTCCCTTGTTTTTTTTTGTAGTTTTGTGGTTTGATATATTTCTTGTTACAGTTAATTCCCTTTTGTAGTGTAGATAAACTTATCTAATCTAGTGGTGTAGTTCTGTGATATTGCGTTTATCGCACATATATATCTTTGTTACTCGTTGTTGGGTTTAGATTGCGCACGGACGCGCAGGTTGATGGGCAGACTGGCAGTCGAGCGAGGCAAGGGGGTGCTGAACCCACCGAGCCGCAACATAAACACTAAAATGGGAATCTTGTGTTAGAAATTTTGCACGTTCTTTGAGCAGTATTGTACACTCTTGTAAAGCCAACATCCCCCCTCTATTTTGTAGGAACGGCGCTGACTTCATTCGTTGGATAACTAATTTTCCATTTCAGAAGAATTTTCTCTGAATAAAAATGGGCATTAGAGAATGTCATTTTTTCATCATTGGAATTTCAAATGCAGGTTTGCATTACTCAGATGCAAAGTTCAGCCAACGAAATCGTCACTTAACATCAAACAAGGCTAAGTCATCTTATTCAGTTCTTGTATAACCACTGCGAAATCAGCACTTATGTAATGAAAATTGTTAATACAAAATTCACTTAAGCGTCATCATGCTCAGATCCTTTATATATGCCATGGTTATGGATTTGAACTACAAAAATTAGCTCATATCCTTTATTCGCGTTTCTCTAGGACACAAAAATAGGTCTTTTGAAAGCGCGAGCATTCTATTGGTTTTTTACACTTCATTTTTCCCCCCTGACTTTGAGCATTAAAGATACCGGGAGACGGTCAAAAGGCGCAACTTCTCCGGCTGTCACCAACTCAAAACTCCAGTTAAGTGCTATGCGAGTCTTCAAAAAGTATCACATAAAGCGCATTGGATTGCTATCTGTCTGAGGCTATCACTAGCCGAGTTTGATGGCTTGTCCTAAAAAACGGACCGAAATATTTACGAATTTGTTCTTAGCTGCATTTTCATGGTTTTTGACCTTCAAATTTGCTCTTTTGAATTGATTCCAAGGTAGCAAGATTGAGCAACCCATGCGCAGGGCCCGGCACCGATGGTTTGTGGTCAAACTGGACTTCGTTTTTGGAGTTAGAAGCAACGGGGACATCGTTTTTATGAGGTCCTGGAGGAAGCGCCGAAAAAACACGACAAACATGTCAGGTTTCACGAGTTGAACGTGTTCTTTTTCACGAGTTGAACGTGTTCTTCGCAAGCGCGCGAATTTCAAACGCAAGACTCAAACAAACAAATGGCTTGTTTAAAGCGCACAAACAATCACATGGCTCCGAATTTGGGCTATGAATATACAATATTACTCCAAATTATGTTATGTAAAAAGTTCCCAAAACTTACGTGTCCTAAAATCCCTTCTCGGATTTATTGGTTTCTAGACCAACTACCAAACCAACTGGGTTGATTTGGAGCATGAATATCGGAGAGTTCACATAAGTTTTGGACCTTTTTGATTTGGACGATTAGAACGGTAAAAAATCTATCATATAGTGAAGAGAGCGGATCAAATCGTTGCCTCTTCCCTTTTTTGAGTCAAAAGTAGTATTAGGTTGTTGCAAAAATAATGTCCGTTTTGCAAATTTTCATTTTGGAAGGTTATAACTTCGTTCAGTCTTCATATTCTTGAATGCAGTCAAGACCATCAAAAACAGCAAACCTTTCATAATTTAGCGCGCACCTTCTCGTACTGATATCGCAATAGGGAAGAAAACCATGTATCAAAAAACTGAAACTTTTTCTTTTAAAAACCTCGCTTTTAAGAGCTTACAACTACCTTCAAGTTTTGTTCTTATGGCTGGCAACCAGCTTATTCTGTAGCGCAGGCCATGAGTTTACGCATGTATAGAAGAGACTCCAAAAAAAGGAACTTTGCTGAAAGAAAAGATAAAAAATTCAAAAGTGTTAACTTTTTCGAGCCTATTTGGCGTACGCTTGAGTGCCAAATTATGATAACTTGGGATTCTTCGCGCACTGAATAGCTAAGTGTTTCTGCGAAAGTTGTAGAAAAGATGTCCTGACCTCAAGCATACAGAAATGAGCGAAGCTTCGGCGATTGCCCAAAAGACTCCAAAAAAAGGAGCTTTGCTGAAAGAAAAGATAAAAAATTCAAAAATGTTAACTTTTTCGAGCCTATTTGGCGTACGCTTGAGTGCCAAATTATGATAACTTGGGATTCTTCGCGCACTGAATAGCTAAGTGTTTCTGCGAAAGTTGTAGAAAAGATGTCCTGACCTCAAGCATACAGAAATGAGCGAAGCTTCGGCGATTGCCCAAATTATGAGAAACTTTGGACCCATAGAATGTCAGCAACGAGTATCTATCTCGGCGCGTCGATTTCTCGGCTCAGATATTTTCGAAAAATCTACTTAAACATGCTATAGGTGAACAATCTTCAACCAATCCAGTAGCTATGTTTTTAAAAGATTCCGTTCATTTACGCCTGTTTTGTGGCCAAGCGATTTAAAGCAGCGAAATTTTGACTTTGAGTGCGGAGTGCAAAATGCTGGTGAAATTCTCACGATGAGGATAGCAACTTAATTCCACCACCATTAGAAAGTACATGGTGAGAGCTTTCTAATTATGTGCAGATACTATATCGTAAAAGGAAGTTTGATGGAAAAGTTGTTTGGAATATAGGCCAAGAAAAACGGGCATTATTTTTGCAACAACCTAATATAATTCTACGCGTTGATAGATACTACGCTCCAATCACTTGCGGTGTCCTTTGAAATATGTGGCGAAAAATGCATCGCAGAATTGTTGAGGTTGCAGATTTGGTTGGCCTAAGAGATTCTCGACATTCCTACAGTCGCTTTCATTCCGGATTAGGCGAGACATTCTACATGGAGCAGCGCATGCGCATCGCTGGAGGCTTCGCGAGCGCATAGCGCTGGCATTTTGTCAAGCAAAGACTAAGGAGATTGAAGAGACGCAGACATGGGTTCTCAGCACGACATGATATACTGTAGCTGCAAAATGGCGCGAGCTGTTGCGAGGCGGACCCCCGCCAGTCCAATTTCCGCCTAAAGCGGATCGAAACTTACTGTAGCATCGAAATGGTACTATACCCAATGGCAGAGCCTTAAATCGACTCGAAATGTTTTTTCTGCTTTTTTTATATTACTTACCTCAAAATGCGCTTTTCTTGCTTTTTTGTTGCTATTTTGGTTGAATAAGGGTTTCCCTACTGATTTTCACGTCGAGAGGGACTTCGTAAATTTTCGCGAAGTCATGGGGGACTTTATTTTCTAAACACCTCCAAACCAACGCGTGCCGGCGCCTACCCATGCAACTCCTAAATATATCTCTTTTCGAAATTTCAGTACTTTTTGAATGTTATAAAACACTTATTATGCGCTTTTTGGTCCATCTGGCAGTACAAAAATAATGGTCTTCTAAGAGCGCGAGTATTCTATTGGTTTTTTACACTTCATTTTTCCCCTGACTTTTAAGCACTTGAGATACCTCTGACAGTTTCCCGTTTTGCGACCCAAGAAAACAATTTCTTGATGGCCTATCAAATAGTCACCGATCCGTGCACAAAATGCCCTGAAATGCACATCTGATAGGCAGCTTCAAAGATTTCTTTTTTTGGAAAGCAAGAAGCATCTTTGCTTTTCGTCGTAGACTAGAACATTTTGAACAAGAAAACTACTTTCATAAAATTCTTCGACACAAAAGAAAAACACTTTCAGTCATATTCTCTTTTTTCAACATGAAATGACCGCTTACTCTGATCTCTTGAATGTACTCTGTTTATATATTTTGCATGAAACAATTTCTTAGTGTGATCTTCTGTGTACCTCTTCGAAACCATGCAGAGGTTACAGCTGGAAAGTTAGAGAGAATCTAGTTTTTGTGCAAGTTTGTGAAAATTTTGCCAGAACTTTGGATTACGCTCAGAAAAAGGTTACGCTTTGGCGCAGAATAATTAGACTACTGGATCTCGACATTCGGTGTTTCACTTGAACTTATACTTACTACTTTGGTGGTAGCTCGAATTTTGACCTATTTACATGGTCCCTTTAGGCGCTCAATATAACGTGCTTTTCTGCTTGTCTTTCATGTCTTAAAATCCTACAAACTATTCGTACCCAAAGGCGTTATTTAAGCAAAAATTACGCAAAAAAGGAGTTTTCTCAGCATATTACATAGGGCGTGGCCAACATCATGGCCCGTAGTAAAACTCTGTCACGGGAGATGATTTCCCCTGAGGGGCTCATATGAGGCTTTGTCGGGTGAGATGAGGACTGCCCACTTTTCCGTGGTGTAAGTATGCAAGGTCACCCTACAGGTGAACTTCAGATGAAGCCAGGCAGGGAGATCAGCTCCCGAACGAGTCATCGGAGATGAGCCGGGCGACGACATAAGGTAAATACTGTGCTAAAGAGGAGAGCACAGAGAAAATCTCCGTAAGTTGCTCCCGAGTAACTTATGAAAGATCGCAGCTGACGTTCTTTTGCGGTGCAAAACTCGGAAACTGCACAATTTCGGGCGCCTAAGTGAGTGAGGATCGATGAACAGCTGATTGCGCGACGGAATCGAAAAAAGGGTTTTTTTGCATTTTTCTTACAAATGATACACGTTTTTTACGGAAAAACCGCTTCAGATGACAAAAAGGTAATTTTATCTTTTTATTCGTTTTTCGCTAAGTTAATTTTTCTTCTTATGAGTGCCAAATTATTGTATACTTATTTTATGCTGTTGTTTGCTAGGTGACAACTTTGATAGCTGCTATCATCATTTTTTGATAACGGCCGCTATCAAAGGTCGCCAGGCCAAGTAGCAAAAAATGTGTAGCTAGCCGGACGCGAAACACGGCTTTGCCGCTGGAAACGCATTTATCTTATCCATTCGGCTACTAATGCACGAATGGCAGAAACGTTCCACCTTTGAAAACGCGGACGTCCAGAGTAAGTGATCTGTTCCAAATCAATCACTCCCCTGGCAATGTGCTGAGGCGCGATGAGATCACCTGCGGTCCGCTTCAAGAGAGTTGCCCTGATGGGGGTTTATTACGGGCCCATGTCTCTTCTGGCTCTTTATTGAAAAAAATTTTTAGCCCTCCCCCAGCACGAAAAAATTCGGGCCGCAACTGGTCGTGCATGCATATTATGTCATGATCTAGTTGTTGACGTTCAAAAAAAACTTTTTCCAAGACTTTTTTGTAAGTTTTCACATTTAGAAAGACTGTTATTTTTTATATGAACAAGTCACGCATGAAAAAGTAGGTTTTTTTGAATCTCCTATATACATATTTTTGAATCCTTAGAAACCAACTCGCACCGCGAAAAAGCTTGAACTTTTGCACTGCGTTTATATTAGCCAAGATGCCCTCATTTATAAAAGATTTAAAAATATACAAAAACAAGAAAAAGAGAATTCTGAAAAAGAAAAAAATTGAGTAAAGGGCCTTACACTGCTCTAATTTTTGTACCTAGGGTCCATAATGGTAACAGCAATGCCAGGAAAGACAGCACTGACCCTTCTTTGAATCCAAACATAACACTTCGCCAAATTTTGGATTTTTTAGATGTACGAAGAAAAAATAACAAAACTTAATATGACGACTAATAATAACATCCATAATAAAACGCGACAATGTTTCGTATTATCTCCACCTTCGCTCTTTCTGTTCGATTTTCAGCACTTAGAAAGCAGTGCTTGGGAACAAACTCAAAGGCAGTACATCGGCAGAATGAGACCCGTGACAAAACAAGGACACAGGGTAGGGGCCCCCATATGGAACCTATCGGCCAAAGTCCGATTTTTCTCTGCCACTTCTAACCCCCGAATTTCAGAGCGAAAGCAGCGCTCATCTCCCGTCCTCTCCGAACCCGCCCACCCCATGGACGAGTGTCTTCCGCGGTCAAAGCGCTAGCCGCAATGCTATAAGCATGAGGTCCCGCAGCGACTCTGCGTCTTCGTCGTGACGGGCTTCGCGTTCACTCGTCCATGGGGAGGGCGGGTTCGGAGAGGAAAAGAGATGAGCGCTGCTTTCGCTTTGAAATTCCGGGGGTTAGAAGTGGCAGAGAAAGATCGGACTTTGGCCGATAGGTTCCATATGGGGGCTCCTACCCTGTGACCTTGTTTTGTCACGGGTCTCATTCTGCCGATTTACTGCCTTCAAATTCTCCAGCACCTTTTTCGCGAGACTGACATGAGCATGTACTGTCCTAACAACTGTTAAAAAAGGAATTTGCGCAACTTTTTAAAAATGTTTTCAGAGCACTTGCAAAACGGGCTGGAAACCCCAATGGTGCTGATGTAATGTAATTGTAATGAATTAGCATTTAAGCTCAAATTTTCCTTCCTCCCTCCACAAACTCCGCAACTAGGCTAATGTTGTTCGCTCGGAAATTCCTCCTTCAAGACACCGATCCAACGTTGAAGCTTGTTTACCGCAATAGACAAATTATTCGCTTCAGTTGTTAGCAGATCAAGCGCTTTTTCTTTCTGATCCGATCTGATCAGGGTTATGATTTGTTTATACTTTTCAGTCTCAAACCAGTACATCGCTACATGTTGTCCATGCGATAGAGATCGTGACTTATAATAAAGCGTTAAGGCCGTCTGTCTGTCCATGTGCGTGTATGTCTGTCTGTCACGAAGTTCATAGAATGAGTTGTAGCCAAGCTATCGTGCTACAATTTTGCACAACATATCACACCAGTATGTAGGTTCACCATGCACAAGGACGAGCCGGTTCGATAAGAAAGTCTTTCAAAATTTGCGCCTCAAATGGGACCACTCTGCTTTTGGCAAGCAAAGCTAGGTCGCTAATTCGACGTTTTGCAAAGCCATGATTTGCCTGCCAAGTAAACCTGCTCCCCATGAATTCTAGCCCAAAAAGTGCTCAAAAAGTTCGCTTTTTGAGCGCTTTTTTGCGAAAACAGCGCCAAAAAGTGGTGATCGTTTAGATAGTCGACTTGGCAAAGTTTTACCTTGAAATTTGAAAGGTTTTACACGGAAATGTAGCTCAAAGTGACTATTATCCTTATGACGACTATTAAGCCAAAACAAATCAGTAATACATTCAAATTCGCGGGTGTTCCTTTGCGAAAAAATTTTTCTTCTCAAAATTACCGATCTTACATGGAGCAGTTTGCGATTCATTTGTGATGTTCAGCATCGCGTGGTGAG
>CATQJL010000112.1:60300425-60324066 GCA_958299035.1 Cylicocyclus nassatus | reverse complement strand
GATTAGAAGCCATTGCAGAACGACATAGGTATCCACAACGCATAATTGCGGTCTAGCATCCACGCGGTTTGTTCTAGGAAGTGGCAGTTTCGAGCTGCCTCGAGTGTGCGTCAAAAATTCTCACAATTTTTCTAGCTTTCAAGCCAGTTCGTGCTATTACTCCTCTTCCTAGCCAGTTACATTGATATAAACTATTAAATTGTGTAATTTTTGATACACTTCAATTTCCTATAGCGATCATTCATAAAGTTAACATTTTCAATAGAGATCCAGAGCACCATTCGATAGAGCAAAGCAAGTTCTACAAGAGGGTCCGCAAAAAGTTTGCATTAAATTCGACCCATTGTAAGTTTGTACCAAAATCCGTGTTCATATTGAAGGCTCGAAATTCTCGAAAAATTCATATCTTCATTTCTTTACAAAAAAATTCTACGAGTCTCCGACTTCCTCACAAAAATTGCGCACTACATCAAGCACTCGTATGCACCGTTTCTGAATTTCCTCTTCATTTAGAAAACGAGAAAATAAAAAGTTATGCTGTTTTCACTTAAGTGATTGTGTACTATTAGGTTGCAAAGAAAATTCTAAGGCACTTTTAAAACTTTCATGTTTAAACGCATTTTTTGGCGGTCGACGGACTTTGACACCATATATTTTATAGTGTTCAGTAGAGCGAAGTGCAAACTTTTCAATAACGCTCCTGATTTCTATTGATGCCAAGACGTGTTTGATCTGCACCTTAAGAAGGGAAATCTTTCCAACCACAAAAATTTCACAATTTTTTCCCTACGTTTTTTTGTGCAATTCAGAGAATTTCGTCCAAATCATGGGGATCTGATTGAGGAATTTGTTAATTTCTGACCCGTAGCTGCACTCGAGTTTTGCGATTTGTGCTCAGAAATTACTGAAGAAGTGTTTGGTCTGCACATCAAAAAAGGAAATCTTTCCAACCATGAAAATTTCACAGTTTCTCTTCCTACGGCCATTTTTTGGTGCAGTTCGAGAAATTTCGTCCAAATCATGAGAGTTCTTAATGAGGAGTCTGCTCACTGCTCATCCGTAGCTGCACTCCTCGAGTTTTGCGATTTGTGCTCAGATATTACAAGCTGTCGAATGCCTCTGACTGCAACTCTTTTCGCAGCTGACGTCGTTTCTGCAGGGATCGCCGCGCCTGGATGATGGGTCCAAAAAATGTGCAAAGCATTACTTCAACAATGTTCGCAGTAATCAAAGATTTGGTCCGCCGTGTGCAGAACGAAAAGACCTCAAAGTAACTTACGCGAAAAATGGTGCATTTTTGGGGGCAAAGAATGGTCGATTTTTCAAACTTTCTGGAAAAAAAATTTTTTGCAGGTGACTCCTCAAAAAATAAATGGTCCTCATGACAGCCCCAGTATATAACTACAGCATCTGGGGTCTTCAGCTATTATTCTGCCTGAGATAATCATGCACAAATAATCCACTATTCGCGTCGACTTTTCTCTCTTCTGCGCATGCTAGTGGACTGGTATGAGGTGCTGAAAAGCCAGCACGACAAATATATTTTGTAGACGAAATTCTTTTTGCAGCGAAATTTGCAGCTCTAAAAAGTATCAATTTGCTCGACTTGAAAAAAAATCGCAACCGCCCTGGAACTTTCTTTACAACCATTACCAACTCATAGGTGTACAATGTAGATTTTCAGTTTTCCACGGGCCCTAGTTTTCATTACCGAACTTACCTCTCCTCATTCGAGTGTTCCATGCTAAAGTCATTATTACTTGAATATTAAGGCTTTAGGAAAGCTTTCTGCTATACTTTTCCAGGGGATTGTAGTATACGATACATGATTGAAAACAGCATAGCTTCCTTTTTAGATAAACATGAAATCTTTCGTTTTCTTATTTTCTGGGTAGAGAAAATTACAGGAATAGTACATATGAATGTCTGATGCAGTGTGCAATTCTTATGACCAAGTTTGAGGTTCGTAGGATTTTTTGAGCGAAGATATAAATTTTTCGCGATTGTTTGAGCCTTTAGCACGACTCAGAATTTGGATGCAAAGTTACGGTGGGTCGTTGGTGCGGACTTTTGCATAACATCTTGTAAAGCTTGCTCTGCTCTATCGAACGGTGCTCTCTACCCCTATCAAGAAAATGAACTGTATGACTTATCTTCATAAGAAATTGAATGTAGGACTTATGTTACCAACTAATACAAAAGTAAATATACGCTTTTCAATCGTTAATAACTTTCTTCCCACAAAGAATCTTCTGTTTAGCTTTGAAGGCAGCGTTCCGGCAAAAAAATGGGTGCCAGGTTTTTGTGGCCATGATAAAGTAAACTCCCTACCTAAGCGATGACTAAAGTCGGAGCGAAAGAGGAAGTCTACCAAGCCTGAAATTTGCTCCGAAAGTGGCCCGAATCTACGGTAGGCTCGGACACTGCCAGATTGCAAGGCCAGAGTGTGTATATCGCAGTCATAAGCGCAGAGCCCGCAACGACTCTGCATCTCTACCTTGCATGTATCTCGCACTCGCCCGAACATACCATAAGATTCGGGTCACTTGAGGGGCGATTTGTAGACTTCGTAGACCTCCTTTCGCGCTGCAAACTTTTGTCGTCGCTTAGTTAGGGGATCTACTATTACATTAGCCAGGTACGCCTAATCTGGTGGGACGGTCTTTTGCACTATTCAGTAGAGCAGGCTTTAGTTTAGATCTATGGAGCGAATCTCTTCGCTGCTGTAGGATTACGGTAGGAACTTCTGAGAGAATTGGAACCATCAACGGCTACATTTCGCTTCAAAATGGAGATTCAGCAAACTGAAACTTTTATCGTTAGGCTAAACTTAATAGCTGATTATGAATATGAAGTTTGCATTTTACCGGAAAGTGTGTTAAGTAAACCGCGATAAATGTTTCTCAGTGCTTTCCAAAAATGTGGTTAGACCATTTTCAGCGCTTGAAAAACTCTTAAAAGCTTGTTAATGATGTCAGCATTTCTGGGGACACTGCTATACAGCTTTTCAAATTTTTTTAGAATTTATTTTCAGACGCCTCTTTTACAAGGCGCGTGTGCTCAAAGTTCCTACCGTAATCCAACTGTAATGAAGAGCAATGGGTGATTCGCTCCATATTGTAAATTTTAGTCGAAGCCTGCCCTAGTGAATGATGCTTTAAGCTAAACAAAAGACTTTTTGGCAAGAGAGTTATTAACGATTCAAAGTGTGTACTTGCTTTTAAGACACCCTGTACGTTATTGGTATGGTGACATTAGTCTGTGCATCGCCGCTCAAATTATTCAGAATGCGATTGAGTTTTAGTTATGATTTTTTGATCAACCCTTTCAGTCTCCGCCGATAGCTTTTGTCTTAGGTGTTTTGAGCAAACGTGGTTTGAGCGGGGTTGCAGCTTCTCCTATCGAGGATCTTGCAGTTTAAGCACCTTTTGTGGGGAAAGTCGTACTATTGCACGGGTACGCCCTTAGTACGAGAAACTCATAAGCAAACATTGTGCAAATGGCGATACAAGAACGTCCACGACAATTGACCACAGAAAATCATGCTTGACAACGAAGTAGTTTTACTGGTAAAGACGGACAGGAGAGGCAAACTGATACTGCAACACAAATAGAGACTTTTGCAGGTTCTACAAAAGAAGGAAAGTAATGCTGTTGTTGAGTGGTGTTCACACCGGTGGTGCACGAAATCTATACTACTTCAATTTATACTGTTTCTAAGAAATTTTTTTCATAGAAGGGGGTAAGTAAGAACCTTCTTGCACCACGTCACTGTTAACAACGTTAACACCCATTGTGAATCAGCCTGCTGTCGTTCTCAGCAAAGAAATTAGTCCATTACTAATGCGCGATTGATAACGTGTACTCCAAAAATCAGCGTATGCATTAGTTCCTTAAAAGTTTCGAATATGTCTGGAAAAACAAAAGTTTTGAATATGTCTGGAAAAATTGTTTCACAATTTCGTTTTGCCTTGGTGTTGTGAAATGCCTGGTAATTGGTCATTGACCGCTGCCGCTGTTACGGTGCCACTACAGCCACCGTTATTTCTTGTAGTTATTGCTACCTTTTACCAAATTGTTACTAAAATTTGCAAAGAAAATCCAATGTTATTTTTTTGATTGATTCTATCAATCGTTCTCTACCCGACGATTTTTGTGATCGAAACATATATTTTGAGTTCGAAAAAGTGGAGCTTTGACTAATCGTCTGATGTCACGCTGATCATAAAGAGTGACGTAAATTGACAAAGTCAAAACAGAGGAATATGCATCAAGCTTCAATCGTAAAATCTCAATGTTTTACTTTTGAGAGCGCGTTCACTCAAAAGTATTAAAAATAGCATTTTCTCACTCTGTACAACCAAGGTAAGTCATAAGACATTTAAAACAATTTTATAGCCAAATACAGGGAAAGAGCAGTCTAGCCGTCGTATTTCTTGTGGTTTCGTTTATATTCTAACAGGGGATTTCGACCTCTAACTTGCAGTTTAAGCACCTTTTGTGGGGAAAGTCGTACTACTGCACGGGTACGCCCTTAGTACGAGAAACTCATAAGCAAACATTGTGCAAATGGCGATACAAGAACGTCCACGACAATTGACCACAGAAAATCATGCTTGACAACGAAGTAGTTTTACTGGTAAAGGCGGACAGGAGAGGCAAACTGACGGTGCAACACAAATAAAGACTATTTTTGCAGATTTTACGAAAGAAGAAAAGTAATACGTGTTGTTGAGTGGTGTCCACATCGGTTGTGCACGAAATTTATATTCCTTCAATTTATACTGTTTCTGAAGATTTTTTTCATAAAAGGTAAGTAAGAACTTTGTTGCACCACGTCACTGTTAACAACGTTAACACCGATTGTGAATCAGCCTGCTGTCATTCTCAGCGAAGAGGTTAGTGCATAACTAATGCATGATTGATAACGTATACTTCAAAAAATTATAAATTAATGCTCTAGTGCTTTTTTGTTAATCGCATCGCATTAAGAAAGTGGAGGTAAGTGCAGCGTCTTCTTCTATTGTTGTAAGCGGACTTGGTATAAAACTGTTCAAAAATTTATTTTTGCGAGGAATATGCATCAAGCTTCAATCGTAAAATCTCAACTTTTTACTTTTGAGAGCGCGTTTACTTGAAAAGTTCTAAAGATAACATTTCCTCATTCTGTACGTTCAAGGTAAGTCATAATCAAAACAACTTTATGGCCAAACACAGGGAAAGATGAATCTAGCCGTCCTGTTTTTTGCGGTTTCGTTTATATTGTAGGAAAGGGTTTCGACTTCTAACTTCAGCAAAAATTGCAGTAGACTCCTTTTCCCTTCTGTATGTAAATTTCTAGCACGAAGGTAGCAAAATATACCTAACAATCACATTCAAGAATAGGTGTTGCTTCGGCTACCTCCACCTAGCTACTTCATTTTGATTTCCTTCTTCCAATAGCGCTTAGAGTACTGGATCTAATTCTACATCCTTAAGATGATACACTGAAGGAACGCAAAAAAGTTTTCAGATCAGCTCTACTATCCACATGCAAAATCAAAGTGAAATAAGTTCTGATCCCCTTTCTAGGAAAATCTGTAGCAGTTCCTCTTTGAAGCACTGTATGTACGAGTGCAGGAAAAGTATACTGGCATGGCCAGGGTGTGGATTTGTAATACTGGCCAACCTTGATATGGCCTTCTCAAACAACATTTCTGCTCCTTTTAGCAATAACCCATAAAATTAAAACCTTGCAACTTATATGCTTGTATCGCATTTTCTTTATCTTGTATAAAAAATGGGCTACTCGATAAAGTGATTGTCATTTTTTTAGTACCACATCATCGTGGAGCAAACATTTCGATTTCTGATGCTTTCTGTTCATTGTTAGAAAACATCAGAAATGGGAACCTGATGACACATTCGACAATTCTTTTTAAACTTTTTAGGTGATTATGATGCAGAGAACGTAATAATAGAAGATTCCTTTTATGAGCGACAACTTGATGTCATCTATGAGTCTGTTTGCATGCGATATACTTTACGAGTGAAAGAAAAATTTGGCAAAGCTTGTGCAAATCAGAAAGAATCGAAAATTTAGACTTTTATTTTGAAAGTGTATCAGATTGCTTGCACCATTCCATAACCAATGTAGGCTTCTTTCAAAAGGGAGGGGAGGGGAGGGGGGGGGGGGACATCGTTCCAACGCTGCTTTGACCGACTTCGACAAAACATTGCAGAAGTTCGCACTGGGTCAATCAGATATCATATACTTTTAGCCATAGATCCGGCGCTTAATGATAAAAGGAGCAAGAAGTGTCTAACACAAATGATTTGGAAGTATTTGAATATGCTAGAGGGCAGTTTGCATGGCCACAAACAAATCCACCGAGTTTTTGCAGAATCCAAGGAGTTTAAGGTCTTGGCACTGGAAATGCGTGAGAATGCTTATCACAAGCAAAATGATTCCCTATGTTTAGAACTCTGACTAGGCAAGACTTCTTAAGTGTGATGTGACCATACCTTCGATACATAGAGCCACGTACTCTGGTAACCTTCACTTTGAGTGTCATGAGAGGACACAACCTTCACCTGGAGAGGAGTACAAGTCATCCGGGGCGAAGCCCCGGATATTATGACATAACTAATGACTAACTATGTAAGGATGAATGTGAATGAGGCATATAGTAGTGACATCCAAAGAAAAGCTCAAAAAACCGAAAGATTGCGTTTTCATGGCCTTTTTTGCTGAAAAGAGGGTTTTTTTTCAAAAATTCAATTAGAAATTAGGATAAAACTTATCAGTTAACCTTTCTATAGACTGCGATTGAGCGTTGGAGGTTCATGAAAGCCGCTGGAGTTCAACAAAAACGAGAAACTGCGCTGAAATCTTGCGCAGAGAGTCGCCACATAAATGCTGGTCTATCTCATTATGGAGTGAGATTCAAGACCCGCGACGTTGTCAGTGCTCCTGGCCGTGTCATGAGGATCACAACGATATATAATATTATAGGGTTTCGTTATGACCCCGCGGAGATCAATGACCAGAGCCAAATGCCCCGCCGGCTCTGGTCTCTCTCCGCTGCTCGTCTGCGTCTCCGCGCGCTGCGCGCTACCTCGCTACCCCAAGCGCGGGGCGCGAGGCATTTGGCTCTGGTACCCTTTTCTTCGCTGTTTCGAACCCAATTTTAGCAAGCTATATATCATTTTGAAGCTCTTGATCTCTATTTTCACGCTGACAACGTCGCAGGACTCCTTTTTATGATTTAAACAAGAAATCCGGCAAAAACCTTGTTTTTGAAAATCTCTCGTTTTTCTCCTAGTTTGACTCTTTTCACGCAGATTTTTTGTGTAGTCGATAGGTCTTGTTTCTGTCTATAATGTAGACAACGTCGCCGAGCTTATTTCTTTGCTTATGCCGCTTTTTTTTGTAGAAATTACTAAAAAATGCGTTTTTCTTTACCTTATTCTTTTTCAGTAGTTTCGCAACGAATTTTCTCCAGCTTGGACGATACTTGCTCAGAATGATGAGCGGAAGAATCCAGACAACGTCGCAGAGTACAAGAGGGACGGCGCGGAGGTAAAAATTCAAAGGACGCATCAAAAATCAAAACCCGTGTTGCGAATTGCTGGTCCTGGAGCGAAAACTTGCACTCTGTAAAGCCGCCAAATGAAAGATTTCAAATCTTATTGCAGCGTTTTTATCCGGTTTACAGCCGTTTCTTTTGCTTTTTATGTCTGTTTTACGTCATATTCTCTTCTCTGATCTTCTTTGAACAACCTTCACCATTTGTGACGTCAGATGTTCAAACAACCTTCACTTTTGGCTCCCTGTCTCTAGACTATCGAAGGTATGGATGTGACTGTTGTGCTCGCTGAAAAAAGTTCTGCCACTTTGCGTTGGGGCTTACATAAGACGTGGCTAGACTTTTATTGCAAATTTCGCTGGGACTAAAAGTCGAAATTCAAAATAGCTAATGGGCTGCTGAAGCAGCGATTTTGCAAAATTCTCGAGAGCTAATTTTTAAGGAATTCGAAGTTGATGCATAATCTCAATGTTTACCTGTTCCCTTTAGTTTCCAACCTCCTGCAAAACCCATAACACTGAATACTGTGAGTATACGGATGCGTTCTCTAGCATTCGGTAAACCTTCGTAGGCAATTTTGTTTTTCTCTATGACAGAATAGCCTGCATTTTACTTCAATCTAACGGATTCGCATGCATTCCACTTCGATGAATCTTGAAGAAACACACACCCACTGAGTTTTCCTAGTACGGACTAGTATTTCTATAAACATGTGTCGTTTCCATGATAGGTTTATAGATTTAATTAGCATCTGTAGATGGTTATAGGTCATTCATATAGGTGAACCATGTATACAAAATGCACTTGCTTAATTTTGTCGTGATTGCACTTCTGAAGACTTTTGGAGGACCATTTCTCATCGGTTTGGGAACGATGTTTAGCATTTGTACTATCAAAATCAACTTTCATATTATCGAAATGAATCCCTTCATAGCAGTGTCGGTCTCAGGATTTCCGTCCGGGGGGGGGGATTTTTTTCTAATGAAGGTGCGTGGCGTTAGCCACGCACTCCGAAAATTTTTTTGGGGTGCTTCTAAACATTTTTGCGGGTCCCCAACGCCACGCCACCGAAGAAATTTTTTTGACAAGGCTAACTTAAATTTTTAGAAATTTTAAAAATTATTTCACTTGTTTACAAAAATAAACAAGTCACTTGCGCATTTTTATAGCCCATGTAGTAAGTATGTCACTATGAAAACCAACACCAATTGCCGAGTCCAATATTCTCCATTAGAGCTCATGTACAATTATACTAAAGACAGTGCGATCTTTTGCGTTGCAACAGCTCTCTACATTTCTACCAGATCAAAAGTAATGAGCGATCTGCATCCTGCCGAGACATAGAAGATATAAAAATGTATGAAATATATCAATCATTATATTAAGTTGAAGAAAGAATGTCGCTTTTTGTTTTTATTTATTTAAATTTGGTATTTCTCAGGAGGCAGAGCACATTGAAGGCCAAAAGTTAACGATTAAAGTAGCAAATGTTCGCAGTACACAACTGCATATCTGGGAGGAGCCTGGACTGCTAAGGGCAAAGTTTGCCATTTTTCGTTTTTCAATTCTTCAAGTGCACATATGGATAAGTGCAAGAGCCAGCTACATGCTAAAGCACGGGACCCCTGATATTTCATTAAGTGAAAATCCGATTTTTGGCACTTTAGCTGCTCTTTTGGCTCGAGCTTAGCGTAAACCACGACCCAAGCCAAAGTTTAGAGGTTACCTTGTAGAGATTGCTTTGCTCCATCAAGTGATACCCCTCACATATTTTTTTCGGTTTCGTTTTGTTGCCCTGTTGTACGTAGGGAAAGAAAGTTTGCTTTTGTCATGTTTCTGTATCGTACTCGCCTAATAACTAAAATTATTGAATGTGTCATCAGCAGGGCTCGGCACAGCTGGCACCGGCTCAAGCTGGATATTGTTTTTGGGACAAAAAGCAAAAGGAAATCGTTTTTGCGGCCGAAACGACACAGAAATTGTGACATTTTATAGTCGAAGTTTCGTTTTTTTTTAAGATTTTTTTACGTTTAGAATTTAGAGTCAAAAGGGGACTTCGTAAGAATTTTCACGATCAAAGAGGATTTCGTTCTGAAATTTCCTCGGTGCCATCTCGTGCCGAGCCCTGGTCATCAGCTTCCGCATCCCTTTCTGGTTCCCCACAGTGAAAATATCAAAGCATCATAAACGAAATGGTTGCCTCACAATGATGCGGTACCAGAAAAAACTACTTTTGTAGTTAATGGAGCTGGTCTGCCATATTTCTCAATGCTGGAGTTCCTTCATTATCATTTTAAGGTTGAAGAATTAGAGCCGATATTGAGTGCTGATACTTTTTCAACTTTTGAGAAGGTTAAAAGCAAAGTAGAAGGAAGTAGCTAGATGTCGCGCTAACTGAAGCAAGACCCCTTTGCCAGATGTGATTGTTCTGTACGCTCAAAAAATTTTATTACCTTTGCGCTGGGGATTTACATATAGACGAAAGAAGGAGTTTACTGCAAGTTTTGCTAAGATCAAAGTTGCAGATGAGCTGAGTGCAGCAGAGATCAAAGTTTTCTAAAGCTTAAAACGTTTCGATACCCCGAAGTTAATGCATACTCTTAGGTCCATGTGCACTAAGATCCCTGCGGCAAGGAGGCGGTGTCAATAAGAGCAACAGCGACGTTTACTCGTGACTTCTTCGTAACGAAGGACGCCGCTCCGTTCGTCAAAGGATGCATACCTCCGGAGCAGAAATGGCCGAACCGCGAGGTTCCCCAGCTGGGGATTGCCACTCGTGCTCCGGAGCCCTCCCATTTGTGCTCCGGAGACCTCCCATTTATGCTCCGGAGTCCTCCCATTTTGTGTGCTCCGGAAACCTCCCAATTTGTGCTCCGGAGACCTCCCAAGTGCTCCGGAGCCCTGCCATTTTGTGCTCCGAAGGTGTCCCAAATCTGGCGCACTCGCGGCGGGCAAATCTCTCCGCCGCGGCCCTCCCAAATCTGGCGTACCTCCGGAGCAGATCCGGAGAAGGGTCCCACTCGCCTGCCGGTGACGTCACGTGACCTACAAGAAGGGACCGCCTTCTCGCCCCGCTCTCAATGGTCAATTGGGTCCGCCGCGGCTCTGCCAGATTTCGACTGCCCGGCGCGACTACGGCACCGATTGTCTGAGTAGAACCGCATGCGTTAAAATCCCAGCTGAGAAGGGGAACAGCTCAAAAAATATATCCTAAATATCCTGTATATCCTAAAGCTCTAAACATCTGGATTTCTCGCTGTCTCCATCTGCAAGTGTTTTACTGTACTTTACTAGAAAAGTAATGAGCAGGAGCAAGAAGTTGTATAAGCCACATTTTCTAGCTTTGTGTATGATCCCTGATGGTCCCCAACGGTCGACCACTTGTTCTTCAAAATCATTTTTCTTTTGAAATCAATATCATTATAAAGTTGTACTGATGATCTAGTCTAATGCTGTATACATGTTGCTGACGATAACTGACAATGAGTTATCGAATCTTTTGTAAATCTCAATTTTCGACTTGTGGTTAAGCAAACCCTATGACTTCAATACATGATTTGTTCTTATCAAAAGCATGTTTGCCACTGTTCGTTTAGATAATAAGTGAAACATTGGCATGTTTTCGCCGACTTCAACAAAAAGATAAACGAAAAGTGATTTTAAAGAAAAGGATGCCGGCCGCTGTTTATACAAGCACGTGAAATGAGGCTTGTACAACGTCTTGCTATTGTTCAATATTTTTATATTGAAAGGCAGCAGAAACACTTGCGTACGGATAGACAGCGAGAAAATCCAATGTCAAAGCTTCAGATTACGAAGCTTTCTTGTAAGCTGCGTTCCTCACCTCAATGCGATAATGCATGCGGCCCTTTGGAACGCCTGAGTAGGAAGAGCAGGCAACTTTTTTCCAGTGTCGCCAATTTAAGAATGGAATAACCACTAGCCCGCTTCTAGGAATGGTGTGAACCTAGAGTGGATGCTTGTTAGCTTCCATCCTACTGCATAATCAAAAAGACGAAGGAATACTGTGATGTGGATGCCTTTACTAGCTTTAGGTGCACTTGTTGCGAATTTTGCTGCTTAACGGATTTGCCTGTCCCATGGCGAAGTTATAAAGCAACACAATCTATGACAAATTTTCCTGATCATGTGTATTATCATAAGAACCAAGCCCTTTGTAGATACACAAAATAGGGAAGAAAAGATAGACGTTATAGGCGTCATGCTACCGAGGCAGAATAAACATCGAACTGTACAAGTAGGGCATTGTTCGACAGAGTAAAGCAAACTTCTACTAGGCTACCAAGGAAGAAGGTCGCTTTTTATTTGCCTTCCTATGGTACCGTAACCAGGCAAACCTCAAAATCGCGTGAGTGGTAAGCAAGCTCTACAAGCCGGTAATAATATTTCCTCACTAAGTTTGTTCCACGTGACGTTAACCAAAATCGAGAAGTCCGAAATGCTCGTATAGTCAAAAAGAATCTTCGTCCAAAATCTTCCTACAAAATTTCAGCACGCACACATCTAAATTGACACCAGATATTTGCTGTCTAGAGACTCACAGAGACGGAAAAACTGAGAATTTTTGTGTTTTTTCAAAGCAGTGATGGCTTTTTTATATAAGTAGTTCTAAACACCTATAGAATTACGTAGGCCAAAACGGTCCAGTATTGCTTTGCGAAACATCAAAATTTTCAAGTTCTCGGTATCTAGTCAGCGAAAAAGTATAGCAGCAGCACATAATCTAGTCAGCGAAAAAGCATGGCAGCAGCACATACAAATGTCTGCTGTCGATAGGAGTGGGCGTGGAAGGCCTGTAAGAAGTTTTCGGACAAAGATCCAATTCTTTCGATTTTTTGGGCGCTCAGAACTTCTTAAATTTTGAATTTCAATTCACTTGGACTGTTAAACCTAAGTTTGCTCTATCAAACAATACCTGTTGTTGGAGGGGCTGGTTATGTACCATACAAAAAAAACAAGCAAAGGAAGCGACACTATTTTTTTGGCAACCTAATAAGATGAACGTCAAACCGCATAAGTCGGGACCTAGCAAAGTTCAAGTCAATTTTTAAAAAATTCTGTCACTTCAAAAACCGGAAGTCTTTGGAAGTTTTACAAAACTTCCATTAGGTCAATCTAATCGCTCACACAAAAAACGCACTTGCTGAAATTTCTGAAGCTCAACAGAAACAAGATGTTTTGGTGATTGTAATTCAAGGAAACTTTTAAGAATTTCTGAAAGACTTGTCTGCAATTAACGTAGAAAGTATTCTTCTTTCAAACATCTACATTGGAATGACTTCTTTCATGACCGCTGTGATATCAGCAAGTTTCAAAAGCATTATTCAACTTTAGCAATCAATAGATTTGTTTTAAAATTGTGAATTTTATGCTTACAACTATCTTCTGTAAGGCTGGAAAGATTGATTGTAGATTTGGTGAGATCGGATTTTAGCTCAAGTACAAACAAGCCTCACAGCTTAATTGGTAAGCAGTCAAAGTTCAAACTAATACAACTAAAACTGTGGAAAATAGCCTTTATTTATTTAAGTATTCCTAATAGTGCTTAAATTTGTTTCCCATGGAAATTCAAAAAAACCCACGGTTTTGTTTCGTTTATCAATTGGACAAGCGAAATATTTGATAGCGGTCATCATCGATTTCTTGATAGTCCCGCTACCAAAGACGGTGCGGCAATGCAGCAAGATTCGTTCCGTTAACTGGCTTCAGAACATGGCCGCCCATTACATTGGGTGTAGGACGATTCGCACGACCGTAATGCTTTCCACACAGGTTCATCGCCGCGCGCGACACACCCTGCGGCGGCTTTTGCCTAAGCAAAACAGGGGGAGGAAAGGTTTGCGGCGTGCATTACATGTTTAGACAAGTCAAAATCAGGGAGACGCTGGAGACCGCCCGTGCGAAAAGACCGTCTCCCCATTACAATCATTTGTCCTTTCACCACATCTGCACAAACAGCACTGCTGTCGATATCTTGAGCACGCCCACCCCATCGCGTCTACCAAACAGTCAGCATTCGTATCTACAGCTCACTGATGCTGGCTGGTCTGAGACCGCTTAAGAACAAATCAGAACCGCCTCAGAGGAGATGAACTGACAGAGGGATTCCTATGGTCCTCAATTCTCGTGTGCTTGTAATTGCCAGCAATTTCAAAATTGATATCTTAAAACGGTAAAATCTCGTCCACTCACTTCCAGGAAGCGCTTAATAATTTGGAGCCTTTAAATTCTAAAATTTCTTGGTCCATGCATAATCGTTTCTGTCAAAAGTGACGACTTTAGGAAAACTTATTAGGCTGGCGACTAAGACTTTGCAACTTTTTTTATAACTTTTTTATGGATTGATCTCTTCTCGTTATCCTGTCACAGCGTAACAAGGAGAGAAATGACTATTGTCTGTATTACAGTTAAGGTACATTCTACATGTTAAGGCTAAATTGTTCACGCCAACGATTGCCAAGATTTATTTAAGTAACTCTCCATCTATCCAGCATACTTTCCTGCTCCATACACCTTAAATTCTTTATATTAGGTCGTGTAATAAGATGTGTCCCATTTTTTGTTTCAGTTTTTCTTGGCAACATTGACTATATTTGAAATAAAGTGTATACGTTTTTGAAAGCTCTAAGTCTGTTCTACAGGATCATATGCATCATTCTCCAACATAGCAGGAAATGAAAAAGATTTTTATCATTGAAACAAATCAAAAAAATCCAAAGGGCCGAAAAATCAATTTTCGACATCTTTTTCCCTCCAAATTTTTCCCGATTTTTATTGGTAAAACTTATTGAACAAGCTTCACGAAAACCAAAATAATCTATTAGACTTTTACACTTATTCTATCACTGTTTGCGCATGTTCTCTTTCTTCCACCGTCTATTTAATGACATTTTTTTAAAAGTCGGCAAGACAAGACTATGTCACGGCGATGCTCGCCGTCTCGCGTACCCAAGTTGTGTGGCTCCCAAAATTCAAATTTTGAGTATTTAACCTACGAACTCAGTAACTTTGAAGCCACAAATCATTTCTTCCGTCTTTTCTGGATGATCTGCCTACCGTCTTCCCTCAGAATGCTTTCAGATGATGCCCAACACCAACGTTGAAAAGGCGTTAGAAAGAAGACTTTTCTGAAGTCTACAAAAAAGATTTTTGAAAAGTTTCAGCACTTCTGAAGCGCAATAGAAGCTAGAGCAAGCTTGTTTGCTTACGTGTAACAAATTTTCGAGCTTATTCCTAGGCACTCTGACTGATTAGGAGGGCGACGTAACGTAATTGTCGAAAATGGACTTTTTCCCTGTTTGATTTTCCAAATTTGACGCTGTAAAACTTTTTCAAGTCATCTGATGTAAAAAATCAAGATGAAAGTTTTAGTAGAGAAGGCTTAGAGCTTTCGAATGCATATAAACAATTTTCAGAAAATCGCGCAAAATATTGAGAAAAAAACGAAAGAAAAAATGGGACAGAACTTATTACACGACCTAATATTAGGTTGGCTAATAAATAAGTTCGGTCGCTTTTTCAGCTCTTACAAATGCTGTGGACAGATTTTTGTCCAATGTTTGGTATTCCTGAAAAGAGCACTTTACTGGGTATTGGTGCATATATTCTGTTTGACTAAAACTTATCTTCCCAGGAAAAAAAAGCCGCAAAGAAGTGAAAAATCGCAGTTTTCCCATAATGCGCAAATATGAGGAAATTTGGTCTTCTTAGTGAAACATTTTCAAAATGGCAGATCACAGTTCTTTTTGTTGTTCACTAAGTAGGGATAACTCCTCTGTATCCAAACACCAAATTGCTGTGCTTTACATCCATTACAGCATTAAAACGAGGCTCAAAAAGTCAAAGAATTGATCTTTTGGAAATTTCGCCATGTTGAGGCATAACTGTCTTTACTAAAGATAGAAAATACTTATTTGATATGTGATAGAGGAAGCTTCGAACTACATTCCCACAAAAAATCATAGATTGAAAACAACAAGAAAATTTTTTATGACAATTTGTATGCCAAAACGAACTTACTTTTTAGCCAACCTAATAGATAACATTAAGTTTTTTCATTGTCAAAGTCTGCTGTATTCTTTTTAGAAAAGGATTTTTATTGCTAAGCGTCTTTCTGTAAGCCTTTTCTAAAATATGGGATTTTATATTAGAAACATTAAGTATTTGGAGTTCATTCATTGTATCAGCATGTTTTGATTTGTCCGCTTACGTCATCATACCCTTAATTGAAGTTATTATTGATTATCTTATTGTCAGTATTTTTGAACGGCGAAATGCATTATTCAGCGGCTAAGGTCTGAAGATTTTCGGTATGACAGCTTTCTTAAGATATTATGAAGCTTCTGCTTTCTGATTATTGTTACAGATCAAATAATGCTTGCCGAATAAGTATGTGATGGGCAATAGCTCAAAGTACATTATTGCCAGCAAATCTTTATTCGAATTTCATAGTAAGCTTTGCAAAGCTTCAACTTTTGCTGCATAAGCAGATGCAACGATTGCCTTTCCTCACACTGAGACCGTCCTTCTTGCCCTAGAAAACAGTTTCGTAGCAGACTAAATGATGTATGCATATATCAAAGAAAAACTAAAACATTGTTTGTTGCTTAACAGCTTTGAAAATAGTGGTAATTTGTTGTCATTACTCTTCTCTGACTATTTATAGATTGAATACTTGGCTTCGACGAAATAGACACTTTCAAACAAACTTTGTTTTAGTCAATTCTACGACAAAATTTGAAAGCAACACGCTGTCACCAATCTTGTATATGAAAATCGGGTGCGTAGCAAGTGGTGCCCAGGCACCAGAGCTGGGGTCAGCGCCCCGCATACGGTCGAGTAATTACGCTAGCTGTCTGAAATCCACTACCGAGAGATTTTCTCGCACCTCGATGAATAAGTATGAGAAAGTTCAAGAGATACAATCCACTGAACGAAGTCACTCGGCATTAAGCATTTTTTAAGCAGGGCTTCAAAAAATTCTGGAAGTATTATTTGGAAAAGAAAATTTCGCGCATTAGGTACCTTTGCCATAATTTAGAACGAGGAAATTCTTTTTGGATATTCTTGGCTGCATTTTCAGGAACTTCGCTAGCTGAAGTGTAGCGGGGGCACAGGTAACAAGTTCTGGATTATGCATTTTTTCAATCTTCGAGATACTCCCAACAAAGTCAAATTTTCAAAATACCCGGAGAAGTGATGGATATTGCACGTATGCTTGTTGAGCGTGAGGCTTTTATTGGAAGCTGTATAATTGAGAGATTTTAAATTTTTGATGATCTATGCTGCTCTCTTTTATACCAGCAAATGTGACACATTTCCACCTTTCATCAGTGACCTACTCAAGTTTTGACTACTTTGGCTCAGTCATTGAACTACTTTAGACTATTCAGCTCGCTTAACACCACTAAGTCTTGAAATGCTAATCTTGACAGACTTCTCTTGGGTACTTTTCCGTTATCCGGACCCATTTTTTCAAAGAAGGATATTGCTTTTTTTGTACCATATTTGGTCCCACATTCACTTGAAGGAGTGTCAACCTTCTGGCACGTGCCAAAAAAATTGACATTCATCTACATGTTTAACAGGTTTTACTAAGGTTTTGTTTTGCACTGCCTAGCAACGTAAATGCAATCTGTGTTCAAGTCAAATGGTGACCCCAATTAAAGGATTTCAGAAATGAACACTGTTATAATAATAAAGATATGTTATCAGTGAACAGATTAGATTTGCCCAGAATGGAAAAGTGTGCTAGGATAATCTCTGACTCATAAAAACTACTCAAAATGCACAGCCAGTCAGTGTCTTTCCTTGTATGGGAGGATTATCTTAAAATAGACGCCCTTAGAAAAAGCTTTGTAAGACAAATTTTTCCTTCTCTGTCGCTTGCCTTCTTGCGTGCCACACTGTAATTTATGATGAACAACTTGCTTGATTTAGCAAAATTTAAATCGTTCACAACGTTCATTTTTCAAAGTTATAGCATGTCATCAGAGAATCTGCAAATCGGGCAAAAATTTCCAAGCAACTTATATGACCCTAATTTCAAGCGTATAGAACTGGGAATTTTTTTGTAAAGTCGAACAGCGCAGGCACTCCGAAGAGTTTCGCAACCAAACCATATACAGTGCCATATTGCCTGAGAGTATCGTGCGGCATAAACCTTGTTTTCCGAAACTCAACGAGGCGGCTGAGCGACAGCTTGAAAAATCGAGAAAGGTCCGTCATATACGCATAAAATTAGGGCAGATTTTACTAAGTTGTGCACTACTTTTATAACTTCTCTCTCTTTGCATATGACGGACTAAATTTTTTGATCATGTAGGTTGTAGCGTAAGCTACAAACGCAGCCACAGTTCTGCAAGATTCTGCCGTCACAGTGAGGATTACGGCAGGTACATGGTATAAAGAAAAAAATGTAGATCACTACATTGGCTGAAACTTTGCGTAGGTGGCTTATCTGACATGCTGATTACGAAAATGATGTTGGTTTCGCATAATAGGGGCTTTTTTTGTAAGATCTCATGCTAAACAAGAAAAGAGTCGTTAAATTGATGAATGAATATGATATTTTTGATCTCCAGGGGGAAATGATCCCACTATGCAAAGTTTTGGCGAATTCTGGAACTTCGACTTTTTAGTGATTTACGCTTGTCCCCAAGCAGCCTTGCATACTGCGGCTCGTTCAACTTTGTCAGAGAGCCAAATCTCTAGTTGTATTTGAATTCCATTTCTTCTTGCTGCGCTAGATGAGTCAACTTCTGGCAATAATTTATGCACATTTTCGAATTGTTGTGCATGATCTATGTTGAAGGGCTTCATTTTCATTTAAAATTCAATGAGTTCTCGAATTTTGCCAGTTTTCGAACTCTGATTTGCGTCAGTTTATAGCTCACACGACAATCTATAAAAAAGCGAAAATTACGGACTTTGTTACAAAACTAAGTCAACAGCCTAATATTTACTTCCACATGAGTCTTTTTGTTTGTCGCGAAGAAAAAGAGTTAGCGATTGATTACCGCTCGCTTTTACATAGTTAAACTGAAGGTTATCGTCACTCGTAGTCTTCCGCTAAGTTGTTGTCTTTTTGGAGTAGTTACTATAAGCTTTACTTTTCGACAACAAAGTTGGCAAATAAGCTTGCACTTGCTCACTTACTAACTTTGTTTCGATGACAAAAGTTATTGATCACATGGACAATTTTATAAAATTTCTAAAGAAATTTTAGAAAAAAGATAGGCTGTCTAAATTTTGGCTTGTGCTTTCCAATCAAAATTTTGTGGCCGCGCGATACCAAAACGTAAAGTCCAAAGAGGGCATTAATGCTTGAGGCTACGATCATTACTATAACCTTCAAACTTTCCAAAAAAAGCTTACACACAACAGTCAATGCAGGTAGGATTTTCATAAGATATCAGTAAAGCAGCGCGCTACAACACATTGGAAAAATTCCTTGAAAGCTTGATTGCACACTAGATTTTGTAGTGCCATACCTGTACTATAATCCATACATACGGGATATTTCCAAAGTAAAGCAAAAATTTAGCATTATTCGATATGTAAAACATGACATTCGCACAAAGATGCTACATTTTGATTCAGGTGTCGCATGCTTTTGGAAGTAAAAATGTTTCGACAGGAACAAAAACGTTATCGTTTCAAAGTTGGATCCTCTTCGCTTATACAATACCGCTCATAATTCGTCAAAAAAGTCGCCGGACTGCGGCGCACTCCACCACACTCCGCCACAGTGCGCCGGAGTGTGGCAGAGTGCGCCGGAGTGCGGCAGAGTGCACCACACTCCGCTGCAGTGCGCCGGAATGATCGTCAATTTAGCCATATCTCGCTTCAGAATGGACGAATTTTGAATCCGAGGACACCGTTCGATTCAGCTTGACGAGACGCATCATCTTATATATGAAGCTGAACGTCTGTTTGTCTGTACGTATGCTCCGAATAGAAAAATCCATTTCTGAACCGATCCGGACCAAACTTGGCACACATACATTTCGGGCCCCGGCGGGTGTCATAGGCTAATTTTCGTCATCGATCGATATCGATTTTATCGATTTTTATCGATTTTTTTGCAGAGTTCACCTGCGGGGCTGGGAGTTTGCATAGGGGGGGGGGGGGGTAATCGGGCATGGGGATTCCGAATACAACATTAGTTTTCAGGATTATCGATTACTTTTGTCGATTCTATCGATTTTTTTGCAAAGTTTGAGCTACGGGGGTGGGAGAGTGCACAGGGGGGTAATCGAGCATGGGGATTCCGAATACAATATTAGTTTTCAGGATTATCGATTACTTTTGTCGATTCTATCGATTTTTTTGCAAAGTTTGAGCTACGGGGGTGGGAGATTGCACAGGGGGGTAATCGAGCATGGGGATTCCGAATACAATATTAGTTTTCAGGATTATCGATTACTTTTGTCGATTCTATCGATTTTTTTGCAAAGTTTGAGCTACGGGGGTGGGAGATTGCACAGGGGGGTAATCGAGCATGGGGATTCCGAATACAATATTAGTTTTCAGGATTATCGATTACTTTTGTCGATTCTATCGATTTTTTTGCAAAGTTTGAGCTACGGGGGTGGGAGATTGCACAGGGGGTAATCGAGCATGGGGATTCCGAATACAATATTAGTTTTCAAAATTATCGATTATTATTTTGGTTGAATTCAGTGTGCTGATAACAGTAATACCATTGATCTGTCGCTGATGACACATAGACAGTATACTATAGGAGTATGGTAGAGAGCCACTCTGATCGAATTTGTTCTAAGATCTGCTTAAGATCACAATACCGCGCACAGAATGTCAACATTTCTGTAAACTTCGCGGAATTCGGGGATTTCCGCCAAAGTGCGCGATAATCCGGGAAGTTCGCGACATTTCAGGATCCGCGAAACCATGCGAATCATGCAGAGTACGCAACGCCATAACTTCCTTCGGAATGAATATATTCCGAATCCAGAAGCAGCATTGTGTTCAGATCGTCGAGGCAAATATTTTGATATACAGTATGCTCTCGATATTCCATTTCCAGTTTTTTCGAATTTTTTCTGTGGAGGTCTTTTCGCAAGGATGTAACGCAGCGTCTGTGTAACATAAAAGATTCCAGTAAGCAATGTTCGATAGTACTGTCCTTGTAGATTATCGTGCGCTTAAGAGTAGCTGCAGACTGTCTCCCAAAAGAGATAGAAGCGTTGGTGAATTTTGGAAAAATCACGCGTTTCTAAATTCTACTCGCCGTAACTTCCTTCGGAATGAATATTCTGAATCCGAAGGAAGCTTTGTGCTCAGTTCATCAAGGCAAGTCTTTCGATATACAGCATATTCTTGATATTCCGATTTCAATATTCTCAAATCTTTCTGTAGACGTCTTTTCGTGAAGGTGTAAAGCAGCGCGCATTGCCCCTAGTAGACTCCAGCAAGGACCTTTCGATAGTACTTTTTCTGTAGATTACGCAGCGCTATAAAGTGGTCAAAGACATCTTTCCATAGGAGTTAGAAGGGCTGGTGAATTCTGGAAAAATCGTGTCGTTCTAAATTTTTCTCAACGTAACTCTAAAATATGAAGTTCTCTTGCTAAGCAGATGTGATTTTCGTAAAGCAGGTCGGATAACCCTTATAAGCAAGTTTTCCAAGATGTTTGAGTGATTTCGCCGATGGATTTTGGTCAAAATGTTCATGCTCTTAAATTGTAAGGAAACTTCGCTTATAGAGGTTTTCGAACACGCTCTTTACGAAAATCGTGGTCTTTGAGGATTACAGGGTCTTCTTGGAGAGGTACGGTGAGGTGACTGTAACTGCATCATTATGAGTGCTTGCATGAGATATGATATGAATAATATGTCGATATGATTGACATGCAGCATAAAATGCGAAATTGTGTCTTATTGTCAATTTTTATGATTAAAAGAGAGCTGTTTGTCTGATGTCTCAAACATAGCTACCTTATAATGCACATTCACAAGCTTTCCATCGCCAAGCGTAAAATGAGGTTATGCTTATCGTAAATCAACGTTGATCAATTCTTATGCACTGAGGTTAGGTAACTGTGAGGTAACTTTGCTAGAAAAATGTGCTAACTGCGTTTCTCAGTCGATTTTTTATTTTTTTTCGGTGTGTGTAAATAAATAAATAAATAGATAAATAGATAAAAATTTATTCGATAGGACAGAATTCACGTTCACATTACATGTGTATTTCTTGAAGCAGAACACAAGTGGAGGCTGCTTAGTTTTCAAGTGATAGACAATCTTGCGACTTGTTCAGCAATTTTATATGCATACCATATTCATATTTTTTGAGCGATAGAACAATATCGTAGGCTTTCAAAACGCGGGGAGCTTCAATCGTCGTGCCAGTTAGCTACTCTGTACATCGCAATCAGGATAGCGCCCAAACTTTGCTTTAGATCGCACGATCACAGCATCAGTGATTTTGCCGTGCATGTGCAAGAGAAAACACTAAGGGGGGGGGGGGGGACGACCAAAGAGAATGAGTAGAAAATAAATGGCTTATATCACGACCAGCCCCTCTCTGCTGTTACGCGGCAGATTCGGCAGATACTCAGCAGCTCCGCTGCCTCGTAAACTTTTCGCTTAATTTATTTTTTAGTTTAATGCGAAATGTGAAAATTTGCAAACAATTTGCCATCTTGCACGAAAGAGATTTACAATCTGCGCAAAAAGAAAAACTGAGGACATATTTCCGGCTTTGTCAATTCATTTTGACTCAACATTCTAAGTAACGTATATTACGCAAATTGCAAAAAATCAGGAACTGAAAGAGGCAATAGATAGGTCCCAAACAAAATGGCTTATTAAAATATGCCCCATCAAAGCACGCCCATACACTATGGTCTACCAAACTTGGTTTAGACTTAATGACTTCTTTTTTGTGCGAGCATGGGAAGTTTTCGAAGCAAAAAGTGCAAAAAATCAATAAATCGATGGAGGCAATCCGGTGTCCCGAACAAAATGACTTAATACTCGCCCCACCCTATACATCATGTATGCTGAATTTGGTTTAAATGCTCTTACTCTTTCTATCCTTTTAAGGCAAAAATACAAAAAGTGGCTAAGCCAAATATTAGGTTGTTAAATAAGTCTTGTTACACTTAAATTCTAACGGCGATAAGTCATGCACGTCATAATCTTTACAGGGCTGCAGCATATCATTCGATAGAGCAAAGCAAGTTCTACAAGAGGGTGTGGAAAAGTTCGTACCAACTTCGACTCATTGTAACTTTGCATCCAAAATTTGAGTCGTAGTGAAGGCTCAAGAATTGCGAAAAATTCATACCTTTGTTCAGAAAAATCCTACGAATCCCCAACTTGCTCATGAGAATTGCCCACTGTATTAAACACTCATATGCACCGTTGCTGTATTTTTTCCTTATCTAGACATCGAGAAAAGGAAAATTTTTTGGCTTTCACAAGAAAGAAACTATGCTATTTCTAATCTTGTAGCTGTATACTACAAGCCCTTAGAAGTATAATCGTAAATTTTCAGCTTTCCAAAAGCCCCTGTCTTCGAAATTTACCCAATTTAGCATTAAACACCAGAGTGAGAAAAGCTAGATCTGCTATTTTTCGAAAACTAGGGCTTATGAAGAGCCAAAAATTTACAATTAAACTTCTAAGGGCTTGTAGTATACAGCTACAAGAATAGAAATAACATAGCTTCTTTTTTCGTACAAGCATGAAAATCTTTGTTTTCTCGATTCTTAGAAAAGAAAAAATACAGCAACGGTGCATATGAGTGTTTGATATAGTGGGCAATTTTTGTGAGCAAGTTGGAGATTCGTAGGAACATCGTAGGATTTCTGAACAAAAATATGATTTTCTCGCAATTTTTGAGCCTTCACTGCGACTCAGATTTTGGATGCAAATTTACGGTGGATCGAAGATGGTGCGGACTTTTGCACACCATCTTGTAGAGCTTTCTTTGCTCTATCTGACTGTTCCCTGAAGCCCTATTAAAATTATGAAGTTCACGACTTATTGTCTTAAGAAATTAAAGTGTAACAAGACTTATGTAAC
>CATQJL010000112.1:60265369-60300402 GCA_958299035.1 Cylicocyclus nassatus | reverse complement strand
AGCACTCGATACTTATCTACTTTCCATTCATAAAGTAAGACCGTCTATTTTCCATTGATTAAGGGAAAAAAGAAAATTTAGAAGAGTTAAATCGAATCCTATTGAGTTCGGTTCATCCAACGAGACCCTCTACTCAACTCGACCAATGCATAAGGGACACCATGAAAAAAAAATTACGGCCATAGAAGTGGGTTCACTTGTCAACTACTGGGCACTCGTTTAAAAGTGCTTACAGAAAGAAGAACCAACGAAGACTGGTGTCGGGATACCGAAGAGATAAAAATCTCTGCACATGTAGCCATTTTATTGGACGAAATTGGAAGTAAAGCTCGTTTAAAGGGTCTAGCCTTCGGTACAGAGATCTGTGGAAATCTTGAAAATAAGAATAATATGAATGTAAACATGATTAACATGTTTATATATTTTACATAGTGCTAGATTGTTTTCAGCAATCTTTATAATGCAAACGCGGGGTGGAACATAAATTTAAATCTACGTTTGAGGGTGAAGACGAAATCAACAACAACTTGTAAGTAATACTTCAAAATTACAAAATGTGGCCGCCTACATCTTTTAGACATTCTGGAAAAGGGGAATAAGAAAATTTAAGTGTGAGCCGCATCACATTAGCAGCCACGGTTTGCTCAGCTAGCAAGCCACAAACGATCACCAATGTCGATAGTTGTGCAGTTCAAGTATAATGCGCTGCGACCCCTTTGATTTATTTTGTTTAGAGAAGCAGTCTCCAGCCCATCATCAAAGAAAAGAAAATCTGCCTGCCGGAGATATACAAGAATATGGGAAATTAATCACCGAGTTAAACAATAAGGATGACTACATGTTGGTGGAATATCATCAAGATCGCAGTAGACAACAAATAGAGCCTAGACGTGACGAAAGGACCTCAGGGCACAGTATCGTAGGTTCAGGTGGTCTTACCCAAGATTGTTTCTAGATTGAGACTCAGAATCACGAAGACCAGCTAATTAGAAACGGAAAAGCTGCACATAAGGATAAAAAAAAGAAAGATTGGCTTTGGAGCTTTTGCAGCTTCAAATCGAGCATGTTCAATTCCTCAATAAACCCGATTGGGAAACTTAAAATTGAGATTGCAAATAGATAATGAGCTGAAAGGAAATGATTAGGCTGAAGATTTTGATGCGGATCCAACCGTTTTTGAGGCATTCGCATGGAATACTAACCCTAGTCTTAAGATTTTTTCATGGAATGTGAGACTGCATAATCCCCGCTTATCAGAAGAAAAACGCTAAAAATCCGGATAACGGTAAAACTTTCATTGGAAAAGTGTACGGAAATGATTTTCGCTTTTCTGGTTTTTCAGCCAGAGAGTTGACTTTTCTGCATCTGAAGATTTTTTAGTATTGTTTTTATAGCTTACTATGAAAAATTTCCAGTGAAAGTGAAGTTTACATTGTGTTACTTCTGAACAAAAGTACACTGGGACGCTCAGAAAAATTTTTTTACAAAAAGTTATTCGTTATTATCCAATGAATTAGCGATCTACCAGTTAAGGAGTAGGCCCTTCCTCAGCTTCAACTTCCTCCTGCTCTGGCGGTTTGAACTCCTCCATTTCCCAATTGTGAATGCACGTCAACGACCTTGTATCTTTAACATAAAGGAAAGCTTACGGCGCTCTTCTTCCAGTATCTTCCATCGACCCTTGAGGAGCCCAGTGGCCAGTTTGATATGGGAGCGAGCTGTGCATATCGTATCGATTTTATGACGAGAAGTTTTGTTACATGGCTTTCGATGGGATACGTTTTACCTGCTTGAGTAGAAGAATTTTGACGACCTTAATCAGGAACGAATCAGCGGCATAAGCTGAATCGCCTATCAGGCAGTCAGGATTCTGACCGTTCGTCATAGATAGAGTCGAGATTCAAGAAATACTCGACTATCATGCGCCGATCCAAGGAACAACGCATTGATCCACGGGAATCTCAATTTATGGCCGTTCGTGCTTATGTGTCTTTGCTCCTCTGCTCCAGGGCAGTACACATATTTAGCAGCATGTAAACAGAACGCTTCATTTGTGAGAATTCGGCTGATGGTGGATTGGTCACAACCGGCCACGCGCCGAGTCTCTTTGTCTGATGTATCTCCTCAGCAATTTGGGACATATCGCAACTTACTGGGTGATGGACAATGGCTGCGATCGGTAGTTTGACCGTCCAAAATTGTTATTGACTAGATCACATATTTCGTAAAAACTCTTTTGCTAAAACGAAAATTCTTTTTGAAAGCGATTTCATCAGACATCAAGAAAGGCATCGCCCTTTCCGGAAAAACTCTGCGATGCCTTGATTGTCCCACGTCCGTTTCATCGTCCTCTTCCTGACCTCCCACCACATCCGTTTCTTGTTCCTCTTCTTGCCTTCGCACTACGTCCCCTTCTTCTTCCTCTCCATGTTCTGATCTAGATTCTATTTTAATCCTTTTAAAGTCGTCTGCCCACGACTTTTCCTCTTAGGAAGTGGAGAGTTTTTCCATGAGCTCTTCATCAGATATACAGGGATGGTTCAGTCATCTAGAAAGACATTATTAATGTTGGAATGGTAACATGAGCAAGGATACGTTTTATTTTTACAAAAAACCAAACTCATAGTTCTAACAATGACATTCATAGAATCATGACTTATAATAAAGCGCCAAGCGTCTGTATTTTTGTGCGTGTGTGTATGTCTGTCTGTCACAAAATTCATGGAGATAGCTGCAACCAAGCTACCGAGCTAAAATTTTGCACAACATACCTGCATGTATTAGGTTGTAACAAAATTAATGCAGGTTTTGAATTCTAACCGCAATAAGTCGTACACTTCTCATTTCTAAGTAGGTTGCAAAATACCATTCGATAGAGCAAAGCAATCTCTATAAGGTGGCAATCTTGCTTTAGCAACAACTCTGATCCACCACGAGTTTCGAGCCAAAAACTAAAAAGATTCAACTGTCCGAAAAATTGAGAAAAATCGTAACTCAGTTCATAAAAAACCTACAAAAAACTAACTTGCTCACGTAAACACTATTCACATAAGACAGCTATACACGCCTTTGCCGTTTTTTTCTCTGTTAGAAATTAAGAAAACGGAAGTTTTCGTGCGCTTGCCAAAATGATGCTGTGCTCCCACATAAGTAGTTGTATACTGCAAATCTGTGGAAGTATAAACGTGAGTTTCCAGCTCTTTACAAGCTTTAGTTCTCGAAAAATATCGAATACAGTTTTCGCTAGTCATGTAGTCCAAGCTAAAATTCAAATTTCTCAAGAACTGAAGCTTGTAGAGAATTGGAAATTTACGTTTGTACTTCTACAGGTTTGTAGTATACAACTACTTATGTGGGAAGGGCACAGCATCACTTTGGCAAACGCACGAAAATTTCCGTTTTCTTGATTTCTAACACAGAAAAAAATACGGCAAAGGCGTATATAGATGTCTTATGTGAATAGTGTTTTTCGTGAGCAAGTTAGAATTTTTGTAGGTTTTTTATGAACTGAGTTACGATTTTTCTCAATTTTTCGGACAGTTGAATTTTTTTAGTTTTTGGCTCGAAACTCGTAGTGGATCAGAGTTGTTGCTAAAACAAGATTGCCACCTTATAGAGATTGCTTTGCTCTATCGAATGGTATTTTGCAACCTACTTAGAAATGAGAAGTGTATGACTTATTGCGGTTGGAATTCAAAACCTGCATTAATTCTGTTACAACCTAATAGGTCCACTCAAGGCTCAGCAGAGGTGGCGTTTTCACAAGCTGGCAAAGCGGAACCCATAGTTTCACCTCCGCAACCTGATGAAATATTTGAAAACACTAACTCTCTCTTGGCAAGCCGAATTTGAAGGTCTAAGGAAATTTCAACAGTGACAGGTAAATTAACACGTATCAAATACAGCGCGTAAACCTGTGTGCACACGATTTTAACGTCAAAACACAATTAACAAATGCAAAAATGTTGACAGTCTTGTTTACAACGAGTAAGCAGTATTAAGCCACCAAATTTAATGTGTACATCCGCGGCGATGATCGAAGGAAAAGTGTGAAAATCATGAAAAAAATTGGGTGGATGAGAAAAGTTCAAAGTGTTCCTTGATTTTAGGTTTCTCACAACCTGGGAGCACCCTGAGGTTGCGCGGGACCAAACAAAGTCAAGAATCTTCACAATTCTTCCCCTTCCTCACATAAATTTCCAGATTTTTTACATAAATATATTTTTCAGCGAATCTACCTATGAGTACTCACCTTAACCCAAGTTTTGTCCCCTATGCTTTCTTACTGCTCTTGATGATATAAAAATATCTTTTTTTGCATTTCTTTCTAAACTTTGGTTTATTTCTAGTCTTTTCTTCACTATTCCCTTTTTTTCGTCGCAGATCATTAGAGGAGTTTCTACAAATACTACAAAAGGTATCTCGTAATTTTCTGCAAAGCCAAGAGGAACTTCTTTTTTATTCCTTATATGTCACCTCGTGCTGGGCCCTGGTCCACCATGCACAAGTGCGAGCCGGTTCGATAAGCGAGTCCTTCAAAGCGCGTCAAACGGGTCCACACGGCTTTTGGCACGCAAACCTAGGTCGTAACTAGCATGCCGCTATGTAGATGGGTAGTGGGGAGTTAGGACTATTTGTGAAGAATTACGAAAAAATTGTGCAAACTGAAGGCGTGTGAACTTTTTTTTCAGAGTTAGGTGGCTTTCAAGCCACCTGGGAAGCCACTTAAGGTGGCTTGGGAAGGAGAAAGTCATAAATTCCTTCCTCACAATTTTTTTATATTCTTTACATAATTCTCATCTACATCCCAAACACTACAAATTGTTTCCTAAATTAAACCCCTCCTCTCCGCTTACTTACAGCTCCTTGAAATTTTGAATGACGGCGGCAACACTGCTCCAAGCGCGTAGTGCTGCGCGCGTGCTGGAAACATTATGCCGTCAATCCAGAGATTGCGAATATCATCGCGTTTGTTTGATGCTTCTTTGACGTTTTTTTATTTTGTTTGATTCCGTTCCGTTTCCGTTCCGTTTCATGTGTTTTCTCGTGTTCATGGCGGATGTCGTACTCATTGTGCAACTGCAAAAAACGAAGTCAAAGGCGACTTCGTTTCTTGCAGCATCGGGAAGCCACCTCGTGCCGAACCCTGAGTAGGAGTAAATAGTATAGAAGAACTGTGCGCCGAATTATAGCAGTACGGCTCAAAACATGATTACTTCTACATAAAATATCCACCATGTTTGTATGGTGCTAAATTCCGTGCTAGTCGTTTATGTTCATGCTGTTGACTCATTTGCCCCAGAAAAGATTAAAGGCACCTTCCACCCTAAGTTGAGAGTTTTGAGCTTTTGTCAGCATATAATAGTAGGGCCCTCTATCAATCCAATGCCCAAGTCGCGGCGCAAAATGCCGCTTCGGAAGCGAGAAAATCGCATCGGAATAGCAAACACGAGGACCCCCATCCATGCCCGCCCATTTGTGCTCGTCCAGCCAATCACCGTTCCGGAAAGCCGGCCTGTGGGTTCTCCGAAACGGAGATTGTTGGAGTTTTCGCGCATTCTCAACTTCACATTCGGAATCAGGGACATGAGAAGGCCCTGAAACGACAAAAACATGGAAGTCGAAAATCCGCGTGGACGGTGCCTTTAAGGCAGCCGAACTACGCACAGTCCGTGGTCCGAAATGCTTATAGATGTCAACGCAATGTAGCTTCTTTGCCGTTGGTCTTCAAAAAAAGGTTGCGACATGTAGCGAATGGAGAACAGACACTTATCGACTAAGATAGAGCTGGTTTAAAAGCAGCGTCCGGGCAGATACAAAAATTTAGAGTACAGGGGCGCCCGTCCTGGTAGGACTCTTGCCCAACTGGCAATGCACCTTGCTTCTGAGGCGAGAAATCCGCTTCAGAAGTGGCGAATAGAACGCCCCGGCAACCGAGACGAGTTAGTTCGATAAGCCAGAGTGCACATATCGCACACAGTCAAGACGTATGTATCCCACAAAGATTCTGCGTCTTAACCATGGCGGCAGGAGACAAAATTCAAACCAAGGGCTTCTGGAAAAGCACGTTTTCGGCGTTTTCGTGCCCTCCAAGCTGCATTTCTAGAACCAGCGGGAGGAATAAGCCCAGATAAACAAAAAAATTTCATTCGAAATTTTGCGCGGACGCTGCCTTTAAGTTTCTCAAAATCTTTGAGTTTTGCTTAGAGTGAAAAGCTAAGTTGCTTTTTTTCGTGTCTCCAGAAGCAGATCATGATAATAATGGAGGAAGCTACATTCGTATAAACGTAAAACGTTCAGCCAACTTCCATCGTTTCTAATGATGAACCTACTCAAAAATGCTTTCACAACTTTCACTGCCAGGTAGAGGTATGAATGAGATGTATTTCTCGAAAACATAAAACTTGATGATTGTGTTCCTTTAGACTAGAGTTGTTACTTTCATACAGTTTCGGCCTACAGTAGAACATACTGAAACTACACAACTACTCTGACTGTTGTGATCGCTTTACTGTGGATATCGGAGCCTTTATACGCGAATTCGGTGCTTATACGGTCACACTATAGCGTCGAAAGTCGATGTATCTATGTTTCCTGAACAAATTCTATAAAGATTTGTGAATGCAAATTTGACTACTCGGCTGTTTCTCTACTGGAATGTACCAAGATTCTGGTGGTCCTCAAAAACAGTGATCCTCAAAGACATGTCTTCCGTGCCTTCAGCTATGAAAGGAACAGACCTTGACCAGAAAAAAACGTAAATGATATCAATTAAACGCAAAGTTATTCAAAGACTTTATTGAACTAAATAATACGATTGGAAACGGAAATAGAACAACAACGACCGGAACAAAACACATTCACCGAGTTGCACAGTTGGATAGCATAATTCAAAGGCGTATCAATCGGCTTACTGCCAATTCCGGCTAAGTCGTAATGGACGCAAAAACCTAAAAGATAATGGACAAGGTTTGACTCTCTTTTATTAGGTTGATGCATAATTCCTGCACCAAAATAGGTGCAGACCGCAATAATCCGGAATAATCTTTATCCCAAATAGGATTCGATATATCACTGGATAGAGCAAACCTAGCACAACCTACAAGATAGTCCTTGAAGTTTTGCAGCGCTTTGATTCAAGCAACGATTGGAGCCAAAGATCAAAAAGATCCAAGCGCCCCAAATCAATAAACAATAAATAAATAAACAATTGGAAGTCCGTTCAGAAAATCCTTCAAAACTTCTAAATTGCTCATGCTTTGTCATTTCGCACACGACGCAGTTGCTTTTCACTATGCAGTTGTTGTATTTTTCTCTCAGCTAGAAATTGAGTAAACGAAGTTTTTCATGTTTTCCCAAAACAACGCTGAGATGTTTTAACACTGAGAGTTGTGTACTACAAAAAGAAGAACAAGCAAGAGTAGAAGAAGAAGTATAAGTGTGAATCTTCAGTTTGCAGCAGCTGGTTTACGGAAAATATCGAATTTTGAGCAATTGGGCAGGAAAAATTCGAATAAAGAAAGCTAGTTTCGATATTTCTCGCGAACTAGTTCCTTTAGAAGGCTGAAAGTGTAAAGTCTTATTGCTAATGGCATGTACTATACAACTGTGGTGCTAGAACATCTCAGCACTTGGCAAAAACATGAAAAACTTTATTCTCACAATCTCTAGCTGAGAGGGAAATTCAGCAACTGTATAGAGAGACGTCTCATACGAAATGACAATGCGTGAGCAAGTTTTGAAAGATTTTCTGAATAGACTTCTAATTTTTTCTTAGTTTTCTGGGCGCTCGGATCTTTTTCGTTTTTGGCTTCAATCTTCACTTGTATCAAAGCTGCTGCAAAACTTTGAGCGCTTCTTGTAGAGCTAGGTTTGCTCTATCTGATGATATATCGAATCCTAATTGGGATATAAGATTATTCCGAATTATTGCTGTCTGTACCTAATTTGATGCAGGAATTTTGCATCAACCTAATAGTAACAGACTTTCAAAACATTATTCTTGCTTAATATAAGGACATTCACAATGAAAGCGCGGTCATCGACATTCCAGCGTTTCCAATTGCAAAAATGAATTATACATTTGAGCTGAACATTTAGTACCTCTCAAATATCTGATTTGAGGATCTACGCGGTGATATCGTACTTATCGTATTTTCCTAACGCCAAACATGATAAACTTAGAAAATAGGGATGCGTTACACATCAGAAAAGGTAAAGTGCGGTGTGAAACAAAAAGTAGCTTGGTTTGTTAAAAAAATAGAAATGCGTTACACATCAGAAAAGGCTAGGTGCGGTGTGGAACAAAGGGTAACTTGGTTTGTTTTCTTCGATTTATTGACTTTCATAATTTTTCATCAAGTAAAAGGTTATTATGGTTCAACCAAGCATTTTCCTACTGTCATGTAAACGGGGGCTGTAAATCTAGCTCACTGCAGTATCAGGATTACAAGGATGCAATGGATCGAATTGGAGTTGCTCGTAAGATGATCATTGATTGTGCTTGTAAGTCATCATAATACGAAGGAGAAAGGGCCTCGCAGTGCAGCAGTTATGGTGGCGACCAATACAGCATCACATCCACAGATCAATGGCCAGGACTAAACCGATAAAGCTAGCAGGTCGCGCCATAATTATTTGCTCGTATATATCTCAGTGCCAAAAAACACTAAATGCAAATTTGACAGACTGTGATGCGGACATTTAATTGGCTCATTATCTAACAACTGCTAATAATTTTAAATCAGCCTCTTGCTTGAACACATACAAAAAGTCTTTCTTGAAGTTGTCGCAAGGCTCGCAGGTAGTCACTATCGAGATCTTGCCAGGCTGTGCTGCAAGCGGCTTTCAGAGATTCAAGTAAAGTCATTTAGAGAATTGCTTAGCTCGTAGCGCCCGTACTCGGCAGCCGCATTGCAGGCACGCTCGCGTGCATTCACCCTACAGTCTGCCCCAATCCTAACCAGGCCAAAATTGGCTTGGCGGGAGTGCGCGTCGCAAGGGTTTCGCGCCACTTCTGCTTCTAGCTAGTCTGCTCTCTCCTCAATCTCTTCGCTTCCTGCGACAGCGCGCGTATGCAGCGCAAACCTCTAGCGCTGCAAGCGCGCTAATTCAGCCGACGGTTCGGCCTGATCCCGATTGGGGCAGACTGTACAGCGACCCGGGCGATTTACTGCAGCCGACTTTATCAACGTCAAGTGTTGCTCTACAGGCTGAAACACAGAAGGTTCTGGCAAGGATACCCTGTAAATGGCGGCGGGTTACTGTGGTTGAAAGTTGCAATGACTGCCAAAACTGTTCTGTATCCATTCATCATTGACTACTATTCTTTTATTTTAACAGGTGTAGTGAAGCTCATTTTGACACTGCAGTCAAGTTGGTCGGCATCCATGTGCGAAAAATAAATTCATTCATCATTGACTATGCTGCAAACTGAAGCTCTATTCAAACATGTGTACTGGAGCCAAATGGCCAAAAGTTGAAGTCTACGGAGGTCCTGCGGCCGTCTACGGCCTCTTCCATGCACTTTGTGCACAAAAAGAGGTTTCTAGAGAGCAGCGAAGGGGGCGAGGTTGTCAGCGAGGTTGTCAGCTTAGGTGGCGGGCTGTCAGTGGAGAAGTTGGTTACAAAGATGACCGGCCACCAACAGACTTCCTTGCTTACTCGAGCGATTGAGCGCGGCAATATACTCTACGGAATGTTATGTCCAGGCTGCAAACGCTCTCCTTGTAGGCGTCGGCGGCGGCAAGGTCCATGTTTACATTCATACGGGAGTGCTCCCGGCTCGGCGGCCGATTTATTTACCAAATTTAAAAAAAAATCGTGAGCATAGCTTCTTTTTCTGAGTTTAAACTATTAAACTATAAAAATCAAATAAACAATGATAGCGTAATGAACTTATTATCAATATAATTATTTTTATAAGCTATAAAAAGTATGGCTAAGTATTAACTATTGAACTAACTTCAAACTATAAACTATTAGGTCATTCCGAAAGTAGTTTCGCATTTTTCAAATTGGCGCCACATCTGAAGGAACGAAGTTTCGGAGAGATCTTGGTGGCATTCGATGCAGAAATTCATCCTCTTTCTAATGCTTACAAAATCGTTGCAACACAGTTCAATGAGCTCACTGGAAATCCTCAGATTTAGCAATTTTCTAAAATCTCTGCATCAAACCTGCGAAGGAGCTCAAGAAGTGAGTGGATAGAGCAAACTCTGTAGGATACAAAACAATTTTTTTTTCTAATTTCCATAGCTCGTCATATTTTTTTTGATAGAATTTTGATTGATGCTGCCAATTTCCATTCTTGGCCAGCTCAAACCACATAGAACATCAAACAGTGAGCAGCTCGGGTGTCAATCGATGCAGCTTGTTCTCCTTTTTATAATGGATGTTTTTTGTTTCCGATTGGTTCAGTCTTTGGGGATAACATCATCATAACTCATGTTTTTGAACGCGCCCACATCTGTACCCGAAAAACTCGAAATTTGATATTTCGAATCCGTAAACTCTCATTTGCTTTGTAAAACCAATATTAAGTCATTTACCATTTTGAAGGTTTCACGAATAATTACTGCTGTTTGATGCGATTGTGACTGACGTAGGCCTGCCCAAATTCGATGGTTTTGTTTAAAAATCTTTCAAAAATTTACGGCGAGCTATGAAAAAGAGAAAAAACTTTTGCTGTATCCCATGAGGCTTGCTCCATCTAGTCCTTACTTAAGCTCCTTCTGAAGGTTGATATGAAAGTTCTAAAAGATTGTGAAACTTGGCCATCTCAAAAAGTATAAGGTCACAGATTTCGGTTATTTTCCGAAAGCTCATTGAGTGCGCTGCAACCTTTCATAATTGTTAGAAAGAGGATGAAATGCTGCATCACCAAGATCTTCCAGAAAACTTTGTTCTTTCAAATGTGGCGCCCCTTTGAAAAAAGCGAAATTACTTTCCGAATGACCTAATATATTATTATTTTTTATAATTATTCTAGTTACTCAATTTAAAAGAAAACTTGAGCATAGCTTCTTTCTTCCTTACAATATATGTTTCTTTTCTTTCCCTTTTGTTTTTCAATAATTACAATGCTATCATTGCTTTCTTGATTTTTTTTCAATATTATTTCTTTTTATGATATCAATTCCGTAAAAACGACTGCCGATCTAGTTGCTCACAAAGGAATGGTCAGAAATCGAAGTGGCCAATCCAGACAAGCTGCATACCATTAGGTGCAGCATGAAGCGCTAACTATGAATCTGTCTTCCTTACCTGCTTATCGCTTTTCTGGACGAAGCTATAAGCCATTAAAGACCATTATTTTGTTAAGAAATTATGCGTGAAATTGAAAATTTAGCCGTGCAGAGCCACGTTCGCCTTAATGCTGAACCAAAACATGCAGCTAGCTTACTTCAAATTTTTAAAGCCAGAATCTGAGCTGAAAGTGCACCAATGTGCTCAATTTCGCTGTTTTTATGTATGATTTTTTTTCACAATAAAACCGCTTGTAGCTTTGTCCACAAAGCGATAAGCAGGTAAGGAAGACAGATTCGAAGTCAGCGTTTTATACTGCATCCAATGATATACAGCTCCTTTGGTTCGGCCACTTCGACTTCTGACCATTCCCTTGTCAGCTGCAAAGTTTCATTTGTTTGATGATACAATAAAAACAGCGGAAAGAATGAAGCATATTTGAGTAGAGCGAAAGCGCAGTACGATAGAAGCAATTCCGTGATCAGAGATGGTAGGTCATATAGTTATTTCGGCAAAATCTGCTCTATTTTCTCTCAGTATTAAGAACCTAAGAGCTGGCATTTTAATGGTAAGTTTTGTCTCAATCGCTTCAAGTGAGCTGATTAGGTATCGGTAACGTTTCACAGTGATGTTACTTTCATCGCGAGAAGTCTGAATCTACAATACCACTCATAAAACATCCAAAATTTCCGGGATTTGCGAGAGTTTGCGACATTCTGTTAATTTCGTGGAACAACGGAATATCAGGCTAACGCATTATATCAAAACGCCTTGATGAAGTGAGTACAGTCCTTTATCATATTTGAAAATATTCATTCTGGAAGGTATGCGTTGCTTCGCGTGATTACAATATTACTTCTTCAGCCATCGTTCGGCTGTCTTACAGTAATATTGGCGTGAAATATATTGCAGCCGGTGTAATTGCACAATGATTGTTACTTATTTCACGCCAACTTTAGCGCGTCATGCCGAACGATGGCTGAAAAGTGCTTTTCATCCTATTTTTCTTTTGCGCATCTACTCCAACAAACAGTTGGATAGAAATCCGATTGATATAGTTTTCTTATTTCTAGTCGCTGTCTCGCCTTGCTTAGTCGCACGAATGAAGCTGACACTAACCTGGTAAGCTTTTAAAGTCAAAATGATGTGAATTTGCCTGTTTTTTAGTGTTTTGATTGTTTTTTCTTCGCTTTTGAATGCTTGGTATGCTTTCGATACTTTCGATAGAGAGCCACTAGTGAGCGTTATCGACTTCAAATATTGATTTCTATTGCAGAGTCTTGGGAGAGGTTGTCAGGCGATGTACGCAAATCCAACGGGTTTGGGACCTGAGATAGCGTACTTCAACATGTTACTGGTCAAAAAGAAGATCTCTCTATCAAAGTTGTTGTTTTGCAATTTTTCAAGCGCATATGCTTTTCAACATCGTCCTTTAGCCTCTGGATGCACATTCACTTTTGCGACCAGAAGCGATTGAAGCCTGGTTCTACCTCTACAGAACGACTTGTGAGTTATACACCAATGACTTTTATGTATAATTCATCAGTACAACCAAATTTAGGTGACAAAACTTATCAAGAATGACGTTGGAATGCCTTTGAAGCGAATTAAGAAATATGCGCGGGTGCGAAATGGTTACCAGTGAAGAGTGTCAAGGAAATCCCTGTTACATACAGGTCTGTTTACCACACGATAATGTTGTTTTTGCTGTGATCATCCTAAATTCAGAGATCTGATGGAACTGTTTTTATCTGCTAAGGTTTCAACTATCTCTATCTTCTATTTGCTGATAATCAAAAGGATTTGTTCCCATTGACAAATTGGTATACAACACCGAAGCTCTCCTCTACCAAATGATCATTAGCATATGCCCCTGACTATAGAGATGAGTACGGAAGTAGCTCTGTCCCTGCTAATCAGATCTTGAGAGCTGCTAGCAGGCCGCCGAAGATGCCATCTCAGTTTGGTTGAGCCAATTCAGAACTCATAATCGATTGACCTTATTGTGAGAGAGATCATGCTCAAGAGACTCATTCTTCATCAATCAATATGAGATCACTGACATTAGCTCTAGTTACCCTTAGACCCCGGACAGAGTTAACGCGATTTGATCGCCGCGATTCAGTCGCGACAAGACAACTAATACGGGGTCATTGCATGCCGACAAGCTTGCATTTCGGTTACGATACTTTTCCAGTCCGAATTTTGAATGTAAAATGAAAATGACTGGAAAACACGGCGACGATCAAATCGCGTGAAGTCTGACCGGGGCCTTAGGGTTATTTGCAAACACATTCATTTTCAGCTGCTCCTGCCTATTCGCCTCGTAATATCTGTATGTATCTAAATAAAACTATGAGTTGTTTTGTTGTTATTTACTAACTTTTTTGACTTCTAGTCATTCACTTGATGACTTTGATGAAATCTTGATGGATTTCTCATACTCTGATTCAATGTCCTCTTTCTGTAGGAGAACTGTAGTGCTTTTAATGCATGTATGCATCTATGTCAATTGTGAAGCGTCTTCTAAATCGTGTTGTTTTTCGTCCTACCTTTTGAATTCGCATTTACTCAAAGCAGTTCGATAAATCATGCGATTGTGATATAGCTATACTTATTTCCAGTCACTGTCGTACTGCGAAAGCCAAGCAAGGCGAGACAGCGACTACAAATAAGTATAGCTATATCACAATTTATCGAACTGCTAGTTTGAGTCCAAGCTGACAGTAACCGGAAACATCACACGATAGGCTATTGCATATTTTTCATTCGCATTCAATTGTCGCCATTGCATTTGTTTACCAGATAACCTTTTCCACCTTCAAAAAGTAGTGCACATTTTTTTGTTTCAGACGTGACTATATTTTGACGTTTAGCTGCAAATGCTGGATCCAAGCAAAGAAAATGCCGGCGAAAGCAATGGAGCAAGTCTCAAGAAGTCTGTTGACGCTGGTGATGATTTCAAAAATGATTCTGTTACAGTGGAGTCTGTCCGGAGTGTAGCAAGCACCTAGGAAAGAATTTATCTGCGCACCTGTTTGATGTACATAGTTACACTAAAGAGGAGATAGCCAATCTACAAGCCGCAAAGCGACGAAAAATACTTGGAGAACAGAATTATTTGTGTGATAGTTGCGAAACTACATTCGCCACGAAAAAAAAACCTACTAGAGCATAATAAAATGGAACACGCATCCCGAAGAAAAATCTCATGTCCCTTATGTGGAACTTCAATAAATGTAAGTTTTCCACTCGTGCTCATTTTTCGTTACGAGAAGTCATTTTCAGGACCACCACGACCTTGTAATACATGCAAACGCAGTGCACGCTTCAGGAAACCGAACCTTCAGTGTGGAAGCCATCAGCTTTAACAGCAAATCTGCTTTTCAAGTAAGCATACCATTCGTGGATGTATTTTTCCCATGTTTTTATATTCTAATTCTAATGGCCACGTTGTCATCGATTTTTATTTTTTGTGTACTGTGTCTTTTATTGTTTGATTATCTAATTCGTTTCTATTTCCAGGACTGGAAGCATGCTCTAGAAGAGGAAGAGACTACTAGGTACGCTGTCCATTCGAAGAATAAAGGAACAGATGGAGACATTACATACATGCGATGTAGTAGAGCCGAGCCTGGCCCATCTTACATAGAGAAGTGCTCAAATTCAAAAAAAAAGGTCATGTACTGCACAGCTTATATGAAGGTAAATTTTCCGCTTTCTTCTTCTTCGGGGTACCACTTCAGTGAATAGGTGACGGAAAATGAACGGACTATCAACGTAGAATTCTGCCGCACGCATTGCGGCCATGAGCCCGATGCTGCACTGCTGACAATGGACGCCAGTGCTGAGAAACAAATCCTCTCCTGCCTAAGAAATGGATTCACTTATAAGCAAGTGCTTAGTCAAATCCGGGAGCGATGTCGAAATTCAAACAATTTGAGTTGCCGGTTGTATTTCACTACATCGCGAGACGTGCGGTTGGTAACTATAACATATAGTAACGAGATAAAAGTAAGTGTGTTTCAGAAGAATTGCATTGAAACACAATCTAGATCCAGCTCGTAGACATAGTATCGACATTTTGTCGCTTGAAATGCGCATCGGAGAACACATCCCCGACGATGGGATACGGCATTATACAGCAGCAACAGATGCAAGCGGCGATAACTTCTCTCTTGGTAGGGACCACATAATACCAATAATTTTTTTGAAAATTTACCGTGCAGTAATTGTGACGCCGATACAAAAAATTTGGTTGGAAAGCTATGCAAAACGCGCACTGTTGATGGACGATACTTTCAACCTTACACCGTACTCACTGCGACTAGCTTCCGTAGTGGTCCTAGACGAATGGGACATGGGGTTGCCAGCGGCATTTCTGCTTTCCTTCAAGTAAAAACCAACTTCTGTTACGCAGCTGTAACTCAAAAATCGCTTTCAGAATGACAGAGAACGAAGTTAGTATACTCTTTCAAGAAATTGTTCTACTTCCCCAGTTTGATACAGCATATTTCATGTCGGATGACAGTAATTCATTTTACAATGGATTTATAAAAGTTGTTCCTCAGTCATCAGCGAAAAAACTATTGTGCACATTTCATGTCCTTCAGAGCATAAAGAGATATTGCAAAAATCTCAAAAAGGTATGTCGACGTAATCCGACATCCCTAACAACTTCCTTTCAGCCGAGTCCTACATCTACCGTAATGGGTAAAATGTCAGAACTTTGCAAGAATCCGGATCGTGATGTCTTCTTCGATAACTACGCTTCTCTACTGTGCCTATTGCGACAAAATCGCGAAGAAAGTATGGTTCAGTACTTCGAGCGGAACTGGTAGGGTCACAACCGCAAACTACTCTTTTGGAGTTTTTGGTGTATCAGGAGCCCACGAATTTCCGAATGGGCAGGATACGTACGGAGAACATCCACTGTCAACACCTCTATGGCAATCGAGCGTTTCCACAGAAGATTGAAACATGAATTTATTCAAATCAAGTGTAAGAATTGATTCGCTGGTCGACTTGCTAATCAATCTAGTCCCCTGTATGGAAGAGGACAGAAGGATAAAAGTAACCACTATGATCAAGCTCAGCAGCGCATCGACGCATATATTTTAGATGGCCAGGAACGTTCGCGAAGGACGGCACAGACTTGCAGAGCAGCACAAGAGGCGTGCCAACGCAATTAAGACGTACTGTGATGGACACGTTACATCCATTGTGGAAAGCCCTAAATCTTGGCTAGTATGCGAAAGAAATCACACATATCACGTCAAGCAGATGCCATGCGATCGTGACGAAGTTGTGAGTACTAAAAAAACTTTCTTACGTACTTAGCAAAGAACATATATCAGCTTAACAACCATTGCTACAATTGCAACGCTTGCGGATACGGTTTCAAATGCACTTGCTTGGATGACCACACAGCCGGCGTTTCGTGCATTCATGTGCACGTGGCACTCGTGTACAGTCCTCAAGGTCAGACAGTTTGCGTTTTGGTGAAAAGATGCATTTTTCCGATTGCAGGACTGGTGACGTATTCGCACATGGTAGAAGGAGAGGTTGTTACTGCCACGGAGCCGGACGGAGAAGCCGACACGCCGGCTGGAGAAGCCGACACGATTTCGGGAACGGAAGTCCGGGACAGCGCCCTCATAACAGACACATGCAAAGAGCTTGTACAAGCGATCACTGCTGTAAGTTGAGTATTCATCTTGAATTCGTCAAAAACATACTTCAGGAAATGGCCGCGATAAGAATGAAGGTAATCGGACCCTTGAAGGAACCAGACGACGACCTACGTACTCAGCTAATGAGTATGAAAAACCAGCTCAAAGACATCAACAACAATTTGAGATATGAGGGAACCACCCTCGCAAGGCGATTAGACGCCAACCCAAGTGGGCGAATACCGAAATTCAGAGGAATACGACTAATAAGGGTGAGTTCCATTCAACGATAATGATAACAGACAAGGATGCCGGCAAGATAATATTTTTGCTGCAGAGAACAGCAGCTCGCAACAGGAGAAGGACGCGGAAGACTTCGTAGGATTTTCTATTTTTGGATTTGTTATTTTGTTCCATCTAGTTATCAATGTTACTTGTTTTCATCTGATTATCAAAGTTGCTTTCTTTCATATGATTATCAGCTTACATCCTAATCAGAAGATTCCGGTGCTATATCTGCCTTTCAGTTAGATCTGTTGTACATTAGCTACGAATCATTTTCACTGTTGTCTTTTTTTTGATTTGCTCACTTCAATAGCGAGGACTTCTGTCATTCTCGCATCTCCGTTCACAACATCATCTTCACGCATCGCATTCAAACAGATATTTGTGTTTATATCTTTACCAATGTGTCATTTCTAATCTACCTCTTTTCTCTTTTCTGCCACACTCATTGTAGGTCCTATTGCTATCTGACTGAATAACGCAATAATCTTGAGTCGCAGCCGCTCTGCAATGTATTGAGTGACTCAGGTCTCGATGCAGTTGTATCTAAATTCTGATGCTTTTAAAGCATGTAATACGTAAGGCTCATAAAGATTGCGCCTTTTTAGTCGTGTCTTGTTGTTATGAAGGGTTCATTTACGCAAATAGTACGCTAAAGTCCGTAAGTTTTATGAACTCGTTTTTATATCTGAGCAAAGTTTGTGGCAGTCGAGCGTACAAAAAGTGCACAAAAGTCACAAACAGTCGTGTGTTATATTTTCCACGAATCGACAATCGACGATCGAAGATCGACGCTTTTTGTCATGGTAGCTTATAGGCAGTTAACATTTTTCTAGACGATAAACTGGGTGCGTTCAGTATGATATCTCTGTTAAAGGTTGTAACTAGTGGAACAACAAAGCAAGTTCCATAGCAAGACTGATGTCTTATTTGAAATAATTCTGATTTTCCTCTAAGGGAATTTGAAATAATTCTGATTTTCCTCTAAGGGAACGGCCATAGGTTACCGGCAACGGTTGTGGAAGTTGCCAAGGTTGTCAGAGAGCGCAGAACACACGGAGGGTACTATAGGATCTTACAATGACCGGCAACCTCGGCAACCGTTGCCGACAACCTATGACCGTTCTCCAATGGCAAAGGCAATGTGAGTCACCCAAGCATAAATAGTGGTGACGATTATGGCCTCACGACGTAGCCCTTACTGGGCAGGGCTTCAAGTTGCTCGCGTTTGGGAAAAACAGCCCGTCTTCGCAAGCTCTATCACTATTTCATTTGATCTTTGCCTAGTAAGATTGGAAAGCTGATACACAAATAAATAGTCAAACCTGAAATGCTTAGTACATGGGGCTACAATGTACGGTAGTAACAATGCATACAAGTAACCAGCTAGTATGTGACCTTGTTTTGACTTTAGGTGAAATTAATAGTACGGAGTTCATTGGCCGTTGGGTTCAATGACCACGACGTGCCAATACTTGTCCAGCTGATCTCGCAAAAGGCCTTCTTCTTCACTAGTGATTCGCTGCACATCGTAGTCATGGGAACCCAACGTGAAGCCGTTCTGCTTGGCCTGATAAGATAAGCAAAAATTGAGAGGATATTTGCATAGTATTTTTGAGAATAAGTATAAAAGAAAAGGACAAGAAGAGCACATTCCACAAGAGTACAAGCAAGTTGGTAACTCCAAGAAAAATTGCAATATTGCGAAAACCTAACAAAACAAAACCACAACACAAAACACAACTGTTATTTTTATCATAGGCCTTTTGATGGTTTTTCTTGAGAGAGCCGTTCCATCTATGGCCAGCAGCATGACCACTTCAAAAATAAGTTAAGCTGACGAATTACGAAGACTGACAAGTCCCTCACCTAGTAAGAGTGGTCTTAAAGCCAGCTTTGACAGCTTGTTCAACGGCTGTTCTCCAGTCCATGGCACGTCTTCATCTTAAGCTTCTTCCTCAGTTTAAAGATAACGAGAAAGGAGTTAGATATCTAAATATTCATAGTGTGAGCAATCTACTGCTAACAACACAGCAAAAATCTTAAACGATCAAAAACCTTGAGAATTTAAGGTAATAACCAGCAAAACCAAATAAGATTCTCAAATTGTAAACTCCAAACACTCTTGCACAAAACATTCTTATTTGAGAATGGAGTTTGAGACAGATTGAGCACCAAGCACATCTTTTAAGTGAACTTATGGATATTTTAAGTTGCAAATTTTGCAGTAAATTGAATAATAGCCCTGAAAAAATAGCCCTCGTACAAAAATTCATTGATCTTTAGCGCTGTGACAGAACTCATTCGCCCTCTTCTATAATACAAATGAAAAGAGGAGTAAAATGCAAATGGGAGGACAATTACTTTAGAAAATTCTCAAAGTAATCAAATATGTCGAAACATACCGATATCGCCTAGTTTTGCAAGATGCGAATACTTTGATGCGAACGCGTCAATCTGTAACATCCCGTGCAGCTATGATGCTGTAAGATGTGGTGCTCTGGCGATCGCATCATATCCGGCTGGTGACGTGTCATCCCGCATTATGGTTGCAGCAGGCTCAGGAGATAAACTGCGCTCGTCCACACAACTTGGGCCTAAAATACGACAGAGGTCGGACAGCAGTCTAGCTTCCCAGAACACCACTCCTATGTACACATACAGGGAGCCGATCTTGTCAGAACTGATGAGGAACTCTCCAGTTATAAGAGGACATCATAGCAAATCAAAAAAGTTCAGTAGGTAGCACCAAGTTCAATACATCCATTGCAACACATTAGGAGCATCCCAGAAACAGTCAAAAATGGTTTAAATTTGCGGAGAAAAGATATTCATATTCAGACCACTCAGAAAGTACTCTTTTCTTGTTGAAAAGACGCTTTGCGCTCCTTTATGTAAGCAATAAGTAGTCGAGTAAACAAACTTGAAAAATTGAAACACAAGATAACATAGCTACCTTGACCACTTCCAGAAGTGACTGAATCCTCTCTCGCTTTTGTCCAGAACGAGACCCCGGTCTACGAAATATTCCTGAAACGTTCTTATTTCAGCCAGTTCACAGTCACATGAGATCGGTGGTTTACTGATACGCCTAAATACACCTAAAAACAAAAACCGATTTTTGGAACTGTTTGTTCGAGTGAAAGATAAGAAGATAGTAGGAGATAGGAATAGCTATTTACACAATCGATGTTTATCGAACTAGTTATTCGAATAAATGGAAGTAGTAGAAGAAGAGGAAGTAGTAGAAGAAAAGTACTCAGACAATTCTGCGCGCAAGCGGCGCGCACTCACGGCCAGCAGGGCAGGCGGCGGGCCGTGATTTGTGGGCGTGACCTTGCACCGCACAGGCGGCGCGCACTGATTTTAGCCAACAGGCGGCGCGCAATGCATGTTCGCAAGCGGCGCGCAGACACAATGTGCGTGCAGGCGGCGCGCAATGAACTTTCTGTAGCTTCACGTAAGCGGAGGAGGACGCTGCTTCCGCGCGCAAATGCAGAATTTTTTGCAGATAATTGTTTCTCCTCGTTCCTCCTTGTTTTTTTCATACAAAGTATTGTGTTGTTTATTACCTCATTTTTACTCTGCTGTTTCACCTCTTTTTTCTGTTTCTAAATTGTTTTGAAATCAAGTATGCGATTTTTTTTGCCTTTTTTAGCATGTCTTTTTTTTATTTAAACCATATTCACTCTTGTTTCTCAGTCAGTTTTCCATATCTTTTATCCTACCTCTGATTCCTAATCATATTGACCCCGTGACACAGGGACGCTCATTTTCAATCAATAAGCTTTCTTGCGTCGTTGCGCCTCCTTCGTTTCTTTCCGTTGCTATTCCTTTCTCTTCTTTTTTCACAAGATAAAAGCAAAGTTTAATTCAGGTCACAACTGCCTTAGTACAATGATGGCTATGTGCGAATGCCGAAAAAAAGTCGACCTCAAAAGAGTAAGTCTTGCTTTTTGAAGCCAAAGTAGGCATTTTGTTTGAAAACATTATTGTGTTTCAGCCACCGATCTACAATGACTCCAAATACCAAGAATCAAGACAATTTGTGGTCTTGGGACCTCAGCCCTGACTTTATTTATCTTGAAGAGGTGAAAAAATGCATTTTTTTCTGCATTCGTCAATATTTATTGCTTTTTCTCTTCAGTTGTTATTAGCGTGTATTTCAGCGCCACAGCATGCGCCTAGACCGACTGATGGAATCAACTCTTGATAGAACAAAAACCATTACGAGAACTAACGAGGACGAGGCTGATCCAGATTATTCATGTCTTAGATTTGTTCATGTCTCATCATTCATCCCAATTTTCATGCTTATACCCATCATATCCCCGTCATCCAAATGTTTTATTCCTGTAATTGAATTGAGTATATGAATTCCAGGAGCATTCAATTCTGGCTGATCAAGCATGCCCGCGTTTTGTTCACTGCTATCGCATTTTCATATTTTATTCCTTCAAATCTGTACATATATTATGCATTCATATCTATGTATACTGTTCAGTTTATTTATCAAAGTACTTAGTGATTTTACTGGCAGCTATTTCAAGTTACCTCGTCATACTGTTGCATTAGTTACTATCAACTTCATTGTATTCATTACTTCATACACACGTCTTGTTGATATCACATTTGAATGTAAATACCTTGTTGTTGTACTTTAAGTTTGTGAATTTTGTAAGTACTACCTAAGCTAATAGTATTGAATGCCAGCTGTCAAAGACAGCCTTATCCTGTAAATACTGTATTTTGTTGCAATTTGTGTTAAAACCTGTCAAATTTGAAAATTGTAGATATTATTCGTTAATAAAACAGTTGTGAAACCATATTGTCCAACAAGCATAAGATATTCAGACCGACAACAAAAATCCGAGCAGATTCCTGCCAAAATTTTCCTCGTAGCGCGCAGGCGGCGCGCACTGCACACACAGGCGGCGGGAACGTACATCGCTCGCTGATTCAGTGCGCGCCGCCTGCGCGCAGATTTGTCTGAGTAGGTCGTTCGGCTGTCCTACAGCGTTTTTGGCGTGAAATATGTAGCATGCGTTCTGCAATTACACCAAATACAATATATTTCACGCCGATAACACTGTAAGACAGCCGAACGATGGCTGAAGAAGTAATATTGTCGCGTGATTTGCGGAATCGATGTCGTGCAAACTGTCGCGGCTCGCGCGGTGCAAGGCGATACAGCGGCCGGGGGCGCCGTTTGCCGCTGTAGCCGGGCGCGCCTCTTGTATACGCGCTCGGACCCCTCCCCGCTGGCTCGCTGCCAAAAAAAGGCGTATATAGGGCGGCGCCAAAGGCGTTACGCGCCTTATTCCTTTCTTGGTTTGATGTAACCCTCTTATCGATTTCTTGTAAGGATTTTGGCAGCGGTTAGCGAGCTCCCGCAAAAGAGGTTTTGTTGGGGATAGCGGTTGAGCGATAGATCTTTTCTGAGTGTAAGCGCATGCGCGCGGCAAGTTCGTCTGATGAGAAAAGGAAGTATCATCGCGGGAATAGTGGAGAGGTTGCACCGTTCCGGAAGGACTAGGCACTATGCGGTCGACCATGGGCCAATCCCTGAACTTCTTATGTTGAGGGATGCTTTGTGACTATCGGCGACCCGGAGTGAGGCAGACTAGTCCCTGTTTTTCGTGTAGTTTTGTGGTTTGATATTTTTCTTGTTACAGTTAATCCCCTTTTGTAGTGTAGATAAACTTACCTAATCTAGTCGTGTAGTTCTGTGATGTTGCGTTCATCGCACATGTGATATCTTTGTTACTTGGTGTTGGGTTTAGATTGCTCACGGACGCGCAGGTTGAGGGGCAGGCTGGCAGTCGAGCGAGGCAAGGAGTGCTCAGCCCACCGAGCCGCAAGACAGACATTGAAATGTCGCGGAAACTTGTGTTTGAAATTTTGCACGTTCTTTGAGCAGTATTGTACACTCTTGTGAAGCCAACATCCCCCTCTATTTTGTAGAAACGGCGCTTATCAACTCGTTAGATAACTAATTTTCCATTTCAGAAGATTTTTCTTTGACTAAAAATGGGCATTATAGAATGTCACTTTCTCACTGGTATCTCAAATGCAGGTTTGCATTACTCAGATGCAAAGTTCAGCCAACGGAATCGTCACTTGACTTCAAACAAGGCTAGATCATCTTATTTAGTTCTTGTATAACTACTGCTAAATCAGCATTTATGTAACGAAAATTGTTAATGCAAAATTCACATAAGCGCATCATGCTCAGATCCTTTACATATGCCACGGTTATGGGTTTGAACTACAAAAATTAGCTCATATCATTTATTCGCGTTTCTCTAGGGCACAAAAATAATGGTCTTTTAAGAGGGCGAGCATTTTCTTGGTCTTTTACACTTCATTTCCCCCCCCCCCCCCCTGACTTTGAGCACTTGAGATAGCGGGAGACGGTCAAGAGGCGCGATTTCTCCGGCCGTCACCAACTCAAAACTCCAGTTTAGTGCTATGCGAGTCTTCAAAAAGTATCACATAAAGTGCATTGGATTACTATCTGTCTGAGGTTACCACTCGCCGACTTTGATGGCTTGTCCTGCAAACGGACCGAAATATTTACGAATTTGTTCTTAGCTGCATTTTCATGGGTTTTTGACATTCAAAATTGCTCTTTTGAATTGATTCCAAGGTAGCAAGATTGAGCAACCCATGCAACTCCTAAATAATAGGTTGTCCCGAATGTTTTGTCGGTTTTTTCAGACCACTGTAAAACCACGCACAGTAAAGACCTGAGAAAGCTTCAACATGCATTCGATGCAGCTTTTCCTTCTCTTTCTTATGGATGCACTTTCATACCATAACGTTATATGCCTTCTTTGATAATTGCCGAAATTCTTCACCTGTCAATTTTACGTGCCCAAAGTTGAGCTAATTTTTAAAAATTTCGTTGCAAAGTTTCGAAAAAGATCAATTATGGGTCAAATAGAGCAACTCTCGGGCTACAAGACAGTATTTTTAGATTCTCCTAATTTGCTGATTTCGACTTCAAAAAGCATGAAAGCTTTTGAAGTTTTTGCAAACTCAAACTTGATTGTTATTAAACATCATTCATGCAACGTAATCAAGTTTGATTTGCCTCAAAAATCAGCTTTTTGGAATTTTCGGTAATTTTAGGTGGTAAAACGTATTCAAAAAGCCGCGCTTTTCTCAAATAAATAATTACTACGGACTTGATAAACGTGGCCCACGAAATGTAAAATAGCCACAATGTAGCCAAAGGTTTGCCCTACATAACAGTCACCGGCGCTCATCAAAAATATCAAGATAAAAATTTTGAAAATTCAGGAAAGTTTTGGCGTTACTGCTGAGGCTCAAAAAGCCATGGCGATAACATCGCAAAGACGGTGTAGATCACGGAACAAATATAGCTATAAGAGAGTGGATAAAAATGTGAATAGAATGACACCTAGGCCGTTCATGGAATGGTGTTCTGTGAGGTTTGGTGAGCGATGAAAAAACCGACAAAACTTTCGGGACAACCTAATATATCTCCTTTTGAAATTTCAGTACTTTTTGAATGTTATAAAACACTTATTATGCGCTTTTTGGTATCCATCTGGCAGCACAAAAATAATGGTTTTTTGAGAGCGCGAGCATTATATTGGTTTTTTACACTTTATTTTTCCCCCTGACTTTTGAGCACTTGAGATACCTCTGACAGTTTCCCGTTTTGCGACCCAGGAAAACAATTTCTTGATGGCCTATCAAATAGTCACCGATCCGTGCACAAAATGCCCTGAAATGCATATCTGGTAGGCAGCTTCAAGATTCAGCTTTTTTTGGAAAGCAAGAAGCACCTTTGCTTTTCGTCGTAGACTAGAACATTTTGAGCAAGAAAACTACTCTCAGAAAATTTTTCCACACAAAAGAAAAACACTTTCAGTCATATTCTCTTTTTTCAACATGAAATGACCGCTTTTCTCTGATCTCTTGAATGTACTCTGTTTATTATTTTGCATGACAATTTCTTAGTGTGATCTTCTGTGTACCTCTTCGAAACCATGCAGAGGTTACAGCTGGAAAGTTAAAGAGAATCTAGTTTTTGTGCACGTTTGAGAAAATTTTGCCAGAACTTTAGATCACAGGAAAAGGTTACGCTTTGGCGCAGAATAATACTACTGGATCTCGACATTCGGTGTTTCACTTGAACTTATACTTACTGCTTTGGTGGTAGCTCGAATTTTGACCTATTTACATGGTCCCTTTAGGTGCTCAATATAACGAACTTCTCTGCTTGTCTTTTGAAATCCTACAAACTATTCGTACCCAAAGGCGTTATTTGAGCAAAAATTACGCAAAAAAGGAATTTTCTCAACATATTACATAGGGCGTGGCCAACATCATGTCTCTTCTGTCTCTTTAATGAAAAAAAATTTTAGCCTTCCCCCAACACGAAAAAATTTCTCGGGCCGCAACTGGTCGTGCATGCATATTATGTCATGATCTAGTTGTTGACGTTCAAAAAAAACTTTCTTAAAGACTTTTTTGTAAGTTTTCACATTTAGAAGGGCGTTATTTTTATATGAACAAGTCACGCATGAAAAATTAGGTTTTTTGAATCTCCTATATATTTTCGAATCCTTGGAAACTAACTCGCACCGCGAAAAAGCTTGAACTTTCAAGCTGCGTTCATATTAGCCAAGATGCTTTCATCCATAAAAGATTTGAAAATCTACAAAAACAAGAAAAAGAGAAATCTGAAAAAGGAAAAAAATTGAGTAAAGGGCCTTACACTACTCTATTTTTGTACCTAGGGTCCATTATGGTAACAGCAATGCCAGAAAAAAGAGCACTGACCCTTCTTTAAATCCAAACATAACACTTCGTCAAATTTTGGATTTTTTAGATGTACGAAGAAAAAATAACAAAACTTATGTGACGACTAATAATAACATCCATAATAAAACGCGACAATGTTCCGAATTATCTCCAACCCTTGCTCTTTCTGCTAGAAGTTTAAAACTCTAAAAGCAATGCTTGGGAGCAAACTTAAATTTCCAGCATTCTTCGCGATTGAGCATGTACTATTTTAACAACTGTTGAAAAAGGATTTTGTGTAACTTTTTAAAAATGTTCTCAGAGCACTTGCAAAACGGGCTGGAATTCCCAATGGCGCTGAGGTAATGTAATTGTAATTTATTAACTTTTAACCTCAATTTTCCTTCCTCTCTCCACAAACTCCGCATCTAGGCTAATATTGTTTGCTGGAAATTCCGCCTTCAAGACACCGATCTGACGTCAAAGCTTGTTGACCGCAATAGAGAAATTATTCATCTTCAATTGATGGCAGATCAAGCGCTTTTTCTTTCGATTCGAATCTGATTGCGGTTAATAATTTGTTTATACTTTGTAGTGTTAAATTAGTACATCGCTACATGTTGTCCATGCAATAGAAACTTTACGATATAATAAAAACAATTACCCTGGCTTTGCAGGTAAGTTTACACAATGTAATACACGCCGCAACGCTGGTCGTCAGGCAAAGTAGTGCGGTCAGGAGAAGCAGAAACTTCATTGATGTTTTGCACTGCAAGTATTCAAATGATCATTAACTTGCTTTTTTGACATAGTATGTAACAAAAATTTTAGCGCAACAGCTGAGAGTGAGATTAGTAGGAGTTGTTTGTAAGTAAAGAGTGAAATGTAATCAATGCGATATTGGCAGTTTTAGATAAGCTGAATGTAATTTGTCTTCTATCTTTTACGCAAGCTTCCTTACAAAATCTATAATACTTCCCATTTGATCATGGTTTGGTAATGTACCCTAATTCCACGAGTACGAGGCGCACCCGTCCTTGTTGAAGTGGTCATTTGTTATGAGATGGACACTGTCTTGAAGCGTATGAAACACTGATTTCAAACCTACCTTCCTTATCTGCTGCGGATTTCTTGGTGAGGAGTTATGAAGGTTTTTGTGAACAAAAATCTGCAAGTGTAGCTAGGACAGTCGTAGAAACTTTTCTAAGGTTCGGATAGTTTTCAAGCTACTTTTTGCAATAAATATTTTTAGTCTTAATATATCCACACTCTGCCACTATGGAACACTAGGAAAAGTCAACGACTGATTTTACACTGAACATGCACTGAATTTTTTGACCATAAAACCTTCAAACCTTCTTGCTCAGAACCCCGAAGCAGATACAAAAAATAGATTTGGAATCAACGTTTTATACTTTTTAAGTCAGTATAGATCTCAAACAGAAAGCACTTAAATTCGCAATTATTTCTATTCTGCTGCTCTCAACCTGGAAGTAACGTGTAGGAGGGTGATCAATTCGCGAAGCACAGTGGTGTGGCTTCCTTAAAATAAAAGTGTGTCTTGTATTCGTGAATTTAGGGGACACGGTTTTGATACGATGAGTCTCTGCACCCTTTCTGCCACTTATTAACAATATGGCTTGGTTATTACTCATGCAACTCTTCATTCACTCTTCGAGTTTCTATGACTTGTGGGGTAAGTCTTGACCAGTTGTAGCCTAAGGGACTGAAGCTTTATTAATAAAACTCATGCTTTTCAGAAATTCATTCGAGCTCAAAAGACCACGTTTTGTAGTTCGAGAATGGAATTAGAAGCTGCATAGGAAACGCTCTCCAGTGTTAGAAAATTAAGCAAAACAGCTGATGGAGTCTATTCATGAAAATGGCAAACTGATAAGAAGGTCGAAGACAGTAGATTCAGGAACCTGCTTGACAGTCCTGGTGAAGCTGGAAAGGAGAGAGTAAAATAACTAAAGCATTAGAAAGAAAGGTTATCTTTGAAGGCTTTAAGAAAGAAGAAAAGTATTGCGGTCTATGTTTTGTGGTATCCATATCGGCGATGCCCGAAATTTATACCAACCGGACTTTTTCTTACATGTAAGTAAGATCTTAATTTGCTTACATCAGTGTTAACAAAACAAACACCAATTGTGAATCAGCTTGCTGTCTCTTTTAGCGAAGAGATTAGCCTTGACCGATCACTAGTAGAGAAATTTTTGAGATGTTAGGTAATCATATTCTCGTGTCGTATATCCCTGATCGCTGTGAATCATTGGGAGCGTGAAAGCTGTTGCCAAACGTTTTATTCTTGTTATTGTGCGACAATTCTGTAAAAAATGTACGTTCGGGCTCAAAAATGCATTTCGGTTTGAAATGTTAGGCAAGCTTGGGCAAGCGCTCAACAGTTTTTTTATATGTACCTTACCGCTGTCGTTGCTACAGTACCACGCCACCGCTGTTCATTGTAATCGTTGCTACCGTTTTACAATGGAATGGAACATTTGCATTTGTTTGACTGAGTATTTTTCGATAAAGTTTTCAAGATTCTCAAGATACTGCTAGCTGCTCAATGACTGCCATCATTAAACCTAGGTTTGGCTTTGTATAATTGGCATTGTTTTTTGAGTTATCAACACATTCACGACAAGACGATTCACCGATGGGTCGTACGTGTTCTGCCATTTCGGACAATACGACCCAGCGGTGGGTCGTAAGTTTGACAAAGCGAAGGCTTTGGTCTGAAACGGCAGTATTCGATTAATCGGCCTTGTCGTGAATGTGTTGATAAAGATTGAAGCTCTAACAATAAGTCTGATGCCATGTTCGTCATGAAAGGAAAGCGTCACTTTTTCGTCACTTCACTTTTCATCACCATCATGGCATCAGACTTATTGTTAGATCCAATCTTTATCAACACATTCACGACAAGGCCGATTGATCGAATACTGCCGTTAGACCCAAGTCTTTTTCACTTAAACTTACGAATCAACCGTGGGTCGTGTTGTCCGAAACGGTAGTCTTTTAGAAAAAAATTGAAAACATGTCTCCAAGAATTTTCCCAGGGGGGTTATTGAAAGCGCTGATTGAAATATGATTTAATTCGGTTGTTGGGATTATATGGTAAGGGTGTAGTAGTCATTCTCTACGGATCCAACATTATAGATTTTTCATGAAAAATTGTGTTTTGGGATTATTTCGCAGCTGATAGCGATTATAAGGTCCAATTCGTTCACTACTGTCCCGCAGAGGGGCCACGATAGGAATTCTACAATAGGAATTAGAACTTGAGATTATCGCTTTCGGAATCAGCGTGCTATAAAACCTGAATTGTAAGCTTTCAGCTTCTTGGAATGAACAACGACGAGTTCTAGATAATCAGCGCACTCTTATGGTGATCAGGAGGCCATACATAAAGCTGGAAAATGCGGCTTGTACAACTTCTAGCTCCTGTTCATTATGTTTCTAGTAAAGTGTGGTAAAAACACTTGCAAATGGACAGACAACAGGAAATCCAGATGTCCACAGCTTAAGAACATGAAGCTTTTTCCCCTCCCCAGCGAAGATGTTAATACATGCGGCCCTATGGCCCATACTAAAATCTTCTGGCGAGCTGAGCGGCGTTTACCGTTATAGAGGGGTCGCGAGCAAACGTCGCTGCTGCTTTTTTTCATCGGACCCCCCCCCCTTGCCGCAGGAATCTTGGTGCATACGGACCTAAGAGTATGCATTAGCTTCGGGTCTCGAAAACTTTTATGCTTTAGATGAACTTTGATCTTTGCTGCACTCAGCCCATTGCAACTGCTTCAAATGTCGACCTCTAATCTTGTTGTTAGCAAAACGTGCAAAAAACTCCTTAACTCGTATATGTGTTTCCCCAGCGCAAAGGTGGTAAAACCTTGATGATACACACATCAATTTTTGTAGCTACTAGTCGAATATGATGTAGGAAACACGACAACAAAAACTTTGTCTTTCTTCGAGCGACAATTTGATATCATTCATGAAAGTGTGTTTGCTTGCGATAAACGTTACGAATACTTGACTCTATCAGGGTCAAGCGTACAGTAAACTCCTTATCTCGTCTATGTGTAAATCCCCAGCGCAAAGGTGGTAAAACCTTCTGAACAATCAGGAAAAAGGGGTTTTGCTTCGGCGAGCTCGACACTTGCCATTCCCTTCTAAATTGCTTTCAAGCTTCTCAACAGGCGAAAAAGTATCAACACTCAATGTTAGCTCTAATTCTTCATACCCGAAATCATTCAATTGAGGAGCGCCAGCAATGAAAAATTAGTCAGATCAGCTTTAGTATGTACATGTTGAATTGAACTGGAGTGAGTTCTGATTTTTTTCGAAAAAAAAGGAAGTCTACATTCAACCTGTTATAAGTCTTAGCTGTATCAGATCCTCATTGAGGCTGTGGATAGACTGCAGAAAAGTAAATACACTTATACAATACTAGAAGTGAATTTGTAACCCCGGCCAACCTTGGTATAGCCTTCTTGAACAGTCTGTTCCCTTTCGATAAACCATAAAATTGGAACTTGCTCTGCTCGGAACTTATATGCTTGCTCGCTTTTTTCAATTCGCAAAAAATTTAGGTTTTCTTCAGTAAAAATAACTGTCATTTTCTGGTACCGCATCATCGTGAGGCGAACTCGGTTTTTGATGCTTCAGCTTTTTTCGTTATTGGAAAACATCAAGAAATGCAAAATCTGATGACACAATCGTCATTTTTTTCAAGTTGTTCGGCGATTATGATGCAAAGAACATGACAAAAGAAGAGTTCTACACGGGCTACAATTTAATGCCAATTATGAATGTGTGTTTGAAAGCGATACACGTTGCGAACAGAAGACTGTATCTCTGCACCAGTGGCGAGATTCCGAGGGATTTATTACGCAGAGGGCGGAGAGGATTCTACAGAAATTTAGCTTTTTTCGCAAAACTTGTATAAATCAAAAGTAATGCTTCGAAAAGCTTTCAACTGTTTGCAAGTAAATTCAAGTCAACTGCACCTTTTCAGAATCCATGTAAACTTCTTTCAAAAAAATTCGCTGGTGAGGAGGGGAATGAGGAGATCTCGATCCACTACTGCTCTGTATCAAAATGCACACGTTCAAATCAAGCCTATTTGAAGACTATTTGAACATGCTAAAGGTAATTTCGATATTCATCATTCATCGTATTACCAGGATTTCGCAGACTTCAAGGAGCGGGGTGTTTTGGCCTGGGAATGCGTTGCCTAACCAGGATATTCTTTATTCTTTCGCTTTTTTTCTGAATGTTGACAGGTAAAGCCACAAACTGTTCTAAAGGTGAAAATGAACGTGAAGATGCTGATTGCGATAATCTGATATATTAAGTCGTTCCGAAAATCCATAAAGCTGGAGCTTTTTTTTTCTAAATTGTTCAGTTCCTTACCAGGTTTGAAAATTAGGATATAACACCAAATCAATTTAGATACTACTCTAAATGACAGGTTCTCATCTTCTGACTTTGCTCCTATGAGGCACATCATAAAGTTTTTGATTGTGTTGGAGACAAGCTGGCATAGCCAATTCCGTGCTGCCATGTCAAAACACTATGTTAAAAATTACTACCCCTATTCCTAAACAAGTTTTTCCTTCTGCCTTTTTACTTACGAATTTCCTATGGCTTGTTTTCGTAATCAGCACGCTTCGCCACTTACCGCCGTTGTAACTCCCTGCCCCAGAAATCAAACTTAGTAAAAAATCGAAAAAACCAATATCGATTGATAGCGAAAAGAGCGCACGGCATCCTCGAAGTGTATGTGAAAAGTGAAGGTTTTGTCCCGGTCGGTCCAGAAGTGGATTTTCTATCTCAAAATACGTACGCAGAGACAGATGTACATATAGTCGTCCTCCCCCCACTAGACACCTAGTGGACGAATTCGAATTTGAAGTAGAGCACGCCGTATGCGGCAGAGCGCGGTACCTGCAGCCCTCACTTTGATCTCAAACAGACGTTTTTATGTTTTCGGAACGTTTCATCCTATTATTTGAATGTTAGCAGTCTTCTTAACTGGATTGTAGACTTTGTTAGTCTTGAGTGATGTTTCCTGCTACTATGCTCGTTATTTGAATTCTGATTTCAAGTTTAGCTGGAATAAAAACCGAAGAAGCGAGCATAGTAGCACGAAACATCGCTAAGCAGCAACAATTTCGTCGATTTCAATTACAAACATCACTGAAACAAAAAATCACCATGCAACGACGAAGAAACACCAAAGAATATTGGATGAGGTTGAACTAGAGTTGACAATGCCGCGCTCTGCCGCAATCGGCGTGCTCTAGTTCAAATTCGAATCCATCCACTAGGTGTCTAGTGGGGGGAGGACGACTATATAGGCTGCTGCATGACTGCGTAATATCTTTAAAGGCAGTGTCCCACCAGACTGGGGATATCTGGCTCTCGTAATGATGTAATGGTAGATCCCTACCTAAGCGATGACTGAAGTTCGAGCGAAAAAGGGGGTCTACAAAGCCTGAAATCTGCTCCGAAAGTGAGCCGAATCTTACGGTGGGATCGGGCGAGTGCGAGGTGCACGCAAGGTAGAGACGCAGAGTGGTTGCGGGTCCCTGCGCTCATGATGTGTGCGCTATAAGCACTCTGGCCCTGCAAATCGATATTGCCGTTGGGCGGGGTTCGGCCCTACCGTAAGATTCGGCCCATTTTCGGAGCAAATTTCAGGCTTGGTAGATCCCCTTTTTCGCTCCGAACTTCAGTCATCGCTTAGGCAGGGGGTCTACTATTACATCATTACGAGAGCCAGGTACTCCCGTTCTGGTGGGACGCTGCCTTTAAGCGCAAACGCGGCTTTATTAGCCGCATAGTGCATGAGACGCAGGACCTACAACGGTGAAAATACGCCCGCGCCGTGTTCGCGCCCACTCACCTAATACTGCTTCTGCGCTTTCGTCATGCATAGTCTTTACAAGACATTCAGCTTTATATTAGGTCGTTCTAAAACCGAAAGTAATGCTGCTTATCTCAAATGAAGATCACATTTCGTGGAACCAAGATTTTCATGAGATCTTGGTAGCATTCGATGCAGCATTTCATCCTCTTTCTAATATTCGTAATCTCATTGTATAATATATGATAAGCTCTCGTAAAACTATCAGAATCTGCGACTCACGTTTTCCATGGCCAAGTTCGGCTATTTTTCAAATGTTTGTACATGTCTAATGCCCGGGGAAGGACAAATAACGGTAAATAGAGTAAACTCTACTGGACACAAAACAATTCTTTTCTTTTCCTTAGCCTGCTTTTTGAAATTTCTAAAAATATTTTTCTAATGCTATCATTCCGTATTTGGTCAACTCAAATCTCACAGAGCAACAAGCGGCAAGCAGCTCGGGTGTTTCGAGGCGCTTTTTCTCTTCTTTCTATCAGTATTTTTTTGTTTCCGAATTATAAAGTTTTTTGGCATAAAATCTTCGTAATTCAGGTTCTTCAAGGCATTTTCTTCCAGCCTGTACCCGGAATTTTCAACAGTTGCTAATCTGAAGCGTAAATTCTCATAATCTTCGTAAGTTTCGAAACCCAATAATTTATTGGTATTTGATGCATTTGTGTTTTAGACAAGCCTGCAAACTCGGTGGTTCCAATAAAAAATTTATACAAAAATTATGCCGAGCTAAGGAAAAAAGAAAAAAGTTATACTCTTTCCTCTAAAGTTTACTCTATCGAACCTGGACTCCTTCCGTTGCTATAAAAAATATAAAAACTGTGAAACTTGACTTTTTCAAAAAGCATGGGTCGCAAATTTTGGTGACTTTTCAAGGATTATTTCATATCATGCAACTGCTTCGTATCAAAAAGAGAATGAAATGCTGCATCGAATGCTATTAAGATCCCTTACAAATCTTTGTTCCACGAGATGTGGCGTACATCTAAAGAAAAGCGACACTATTTTCGGAACGACTCAAATATTTAAGATTATCGCAATCAGCATCTTAACATTCAGCTCCACCTCTGAAACAATTCCTAAATCCACCTCTCAAAGCTTACAAAAAAGCGAAAGAATAAAGATTATTATATTTGTAAGAGGCATCCTCATGCATTCTCTGTGCCAAAACTCTCCTCTCTTTTTTGAAGTCTGCAAAATCTGGTAGGCCTACTGATGAATACTCCAATTACCTCTAGCATTTTCAAATACTTGGTCCGCTTGGAAGTTGTGCAATATTTAGCTACGTAGCAGTTTTAGACCGAGACCTTCCCCCTTCCATCGACAAAATTTTTCGAAAAGCCTACGTGGGTTATAAAAGGGTGCAAGTAAGTTGGTTTACTTTCAAAAGTCGGAAAAATTTTCGAATTTTCTTCTGATTTATACAAATTTTGCGAAAAAAATCAAAAGTTCTGGCATTCTCTCCCCCCTCTGCGGAACAAATTTCTCAGACCGCCACTTCTGCAGAGCTACAGTCTTCTTTTCGTAACGTACATCGTCTTCAAATACACTCTCATAAATGGCATTAAATTTTCACTCGCGGCGAATTATTCTTTTTCATGTTCTTTGTATCATACTAGCCTAACAACTTGAAAAAGACAATTGTGCCATCTGGTTTCCCATTCCTTGATGTTTTCCAAAAACGAAAAAAGTTAAAGCATCAAACGGAATGCTTGCCTCACGATGATGCGGCACCAGAAAATGACAATTACTCTTACTAAAAAATACTTAATTTTTTTGCGAAATGAAGAAAGCGCGATAGGCCTATAAGTTTTGAGCAAAGCAAGTTCTAATTCCATGGTTTTTAGCTAAAGGGAACAATAAACTGTTCAAGAAGGCCATACCAAGGTTGGCCGGGATAGAAATCCACTTCTGGTATTGTATATGTGTACTTACTTTCCTGCAGTCTTGTACATCCACAGCTTCAATGAGGATCTGATAGAGCTAAGACTTATTGCACGTTGAACGTAAATTCCTTTTTTTTGCGAAAAAATCAGAATTTACTCCACTTCAATTCTACATGTACATACTAAAGCTGATCTAACTAATTTTTCGCTGCCGGCTTCCTCCATTGAATGATT